>SJOL01001804.1:1437124-1475124 GCA_004794785.1 Opisthorchis felineus | reverse complement strand
CTGGTTGGAGACGCTGCAAGATATGGCTGCCAACCGATGTCAGTGGCGATCTTGTTGTCAGTTTCTATCCAGATTGCCTGAATGAGTGTCTGGAGGCGTAGGCACCTCGGAATGATTGTAGTAAGCTAGCACTAAGTCTATTCCCCGTCCACCTTTATTCTTGCCTTCACAATAAGGCTTTCAAATAAATCATGGTTGTACGGCAGTGAAGCATCGGTGTTGAACAATGATGTCATGCTGTTGATGATGATGGTAGCACGAAGACAGATATTGGCTGGTTCCTCTATTATCGGCCCCAGATGAAAAGCTACTGCAAACTGCGAGATGTTTTCCTTTCTGGACAGATTACTCATAGCTTGAAAATAGCATGTAACTGAAATTTCAGTGTGCAAGTTAACCACACCACGGTATCTAACTCTAGTGGAAAACGGATCGGAAATTTAGCACTCCCGCAAATCAGCCCCCCCTCACTATTGTCCGCCCAGTCTCGTGCGCTACCGTGTGACGTGGATCCTTTAATTTAGCATTCCAGAGCACCAGTCACGTAGTCAGACAAGTACTTGAGCAGTTACAAGTATAAAAAAGCACACAAAACACCCATCAGACGAATAAATGCTTCGAGCAGTAATTTTACTCCAAGGTACGTTTTTGCGTAAGCACTGGTGTTCAAACGAAAAAATCCAAAGTAGCTCTTCAACGCGAAGCTAGCCCGTCGCTTCATAAGTGAACTTTTCGATCGCACATTGATTCTGGTCTGTTGGTTTGAAACAGTTCCAAAGAACGGGCAATTTCTCACCCACTTATTAATTAGGTGAATATACGGGAACGTAGGGAGAAAGCGTTCATCCATAAAAATAATAATTGCGTTTGATACACACAATCTGTCAAATCGAAATTGATGATCGGATAAGGAGAGGCCGGCATAAGAACATATGTCTCAGGAATCTTAGGTGTAGTACAAGCGAACTTGGCAATAAGAGAACCGTAGCAGAGTGCTGAAGTGGTTTCTCAAGACCATGAGGATGCCCAAGCTGAAGCCTCAGTTGGAGCAGCGATGCATGAACTCGCGGCTTTATGCACCAGCTGACGTAAGTGGCTGTAAAATCCGCCCTTTGACGTCCCGGAGCTGCATTAAGTGCATAAGCTGAGACAAGTAGGATGTGTTCGGCGATGCAGACTACAAATCAAATGGCTAATGAGTTCAGAACAAAGCAATGACGGAGAGAGCTGAGGACAAAGTGGCATACTTGTGTATATGTACAGTCGATTTGTGTCTTTTAGCGCGAGTTCCCAAGACAACTGTAATAGTACGTGAATGGAGTTTTTAGCGTACCAAGCCAGGTGGGGGTGAAAAGTATTGACCGAGATAGGTAAGACAATCTGTTCGTTTAGGCACTGCGATGGTTTTCTAATAGACTGAGATAAACCTGAGTGAACATCCTTCTTCCACCTCATGGAAATGCTACGAGTAAACGAAAGATTGCATTGGAAATATATTGCAGCATAGTTGTGTAAGATATTCAGGATTTATTTCGCTGTCTGGCCAAACAAATAGATAAATAAAAGAAGAAAATAGCCATATCAAAGACTCGCTCTGTAGCTTACTGCAGTGGTGCTCGCGAAACGAAAAGGCCAGTATTTCGCGAGCACATCTGGACAGGACAATATCTGGATCTCACAGGAATTTAACAAATGCGATACCTGGTCACGACGTTGCGACATTGATCCCGACAAATTTGTACTAATGACATGCTTCAGGCAAAAAATTTAGAACAATTCTCAAGCCCAACGGCTATCCTGAGGTGTTCATTAGGAAACAGTGTATAGACGCCGAAGGCGGAGGATGTCAGCACCACCAGCGAGATCATACGATCTCCGCCAACTATGAGGCCAAGAGAAATTGTGCCCCCGTGATATGAGTCAAAGTTGCATTGCCATTGTCCGCCAAATCCAACACCATCTGCCGATTCACGTATGGCGGCATCATCAACTACCTGGACAGAACCGGATGAAAACCTGAACTGAGGTTGAGTTAGCAAATGCTGCTGGATACGCAAACAGAATAGCAAAATCCAACAGCATCATACCATCTTGAAGTTGGTAATTTGTTGGAATATTGGTAGCTCGGGTGCATTAGTTGGTAATTGATCAGGTGGCTGTTGATCTGTTCGCCGAGCTTGGCAATTGATTTGCAGACGTTTCGTCACCATTCGAGGAGACATCTTCAGTGCGCTGAAGATGTCTCCTCGAATGGTGACGAAACGTCTGCAAATCAATTGCCAAGCTCGGCGAACAGATCAACAGCCACCTGATCAATTACCAACCATCTTGAAGTGTTGGCCTGGCTAGTTGCTCATCACCTGACTAATAGCAAGCATCGTATCGATCCAGTTGATACCGGGTTCAGTACAACAAAAATTAGGATTAGAAATTTTTGGGGGCCATCCGCTCTTCATAAATAGTGGAAGCCAGAGCTGTGTTAGCTTAAACAACTCTTGGTTTCTTTGGCACCATTGAGATACCGTACACAGCGAGCTTTTGACGCGGTATTTTCTCCTTCTGTTTAATTATTACCGAAATCTGTAGTACAGTGAAATAAATCCGGAATACCATATCAAACTGCGCTGTTACGTTCTACCTTCACGTTCGTTACAAGAACAAACTTCTTATGATACCACACACGTGTCCTTCACGGTGAACGAGGAAACAGCCACAAGGACGAGTGACCCAAAGTAGGATGTAAATTTGTCAAGAAAATGTAAAAAGAGAGCTGACACAACCAAAAACACAGCAGAATCGAACGCTAGATCAAATGGTTGGCATCCAGTAAAGAGGTTGCTTCCCTCAGTTGGAAGAATTCTGTTCCCTTCACCAATATTACAACAGCCAATTTCATCTTCCTTTATGCAGCATATGGTATCAAAACCAATAAGCGACGAAAGCACCCCCGATGTGAACTGTGACCCTAATTAGTGTTTATCGATGACGCGAACACACTGACGAAGCTCAACAAGGTCGGGTATGCTCCGACAATAGCACATTTCAGAAGCGGGACGTTGGAAAGTGTAGAGAATGGGCCAGAGTCAAGTCCTTATCCAGCTGACTTCTCCTTTTTAATTTAATTTAATTTTAAGGTAAACTACCGACGACTGTAACCATGAAACATTAGTGTCAACACCGGTGTTGCCATCTTGTGGAGAGGCACATAGAGAAAAATGATGCGACAAAAAGGTATCCAACGGATACGGGAATGTTTAAATCTCCAGTTGGACGGGAGGAAGTCTCGTCGTAAATGCAGTGTGCATTATTTTAGCAAACGGCCGGGTGCAATAGCTGGAAGTATATTGAATGTGCCACAAGTAGTTGATCTATCAACCTTCGATACCAAACCAGGAGTCGCTACATAGGCATCCTATCGTGAATTCCGAATTTTTTGTGGGTGTTATGCAGTTTTACAGAACCAAAATCCAGGATCCCGGTATCAGTCGTTTCGGATGTACCAACGTTGAAATGATCATTAAGATTACCTATTAGTGATCCAAAAACATTCATGCAGCCACTGTCGAGCAAATGTGTCCGCAATGCTAGATCATGTTTTTCGAAAAATGCACTATAACAATAGGTGTCGTAAAAGCCTACTGTTGGAACTCTCCGTCATTGGTCATATGCTCTAAGGTGCCAAAAATGACATATAATGCTAGTGAATACGTGTATGGCGAATAGCACAAAGAGCCTTATCTGAACCTCCGAAAACATTAACCATCTACGACATGTATCGGTAAAAGTGAACAACCGAAATCCGCTGAGCCGGTAGACCCGACCAACAAAGTGAAGACTTATTTTGCACTCTACTTATCCATACTGAGCTACTCACCTATACAGAATAAATAATCAAAGAGCAATAAGACTGCGCTGCCAAAAGCAGTTTGCGTGACTGACACGCATGACTTACACAAACCGAGCAACTGTTCCTGCTTCGAAACAAAGAGTTGAGCCACGCCCGATAAGGTAAGAACCACCGTCTCGGCCCATTGTTTGGCTGCAGTGTCACGAGTGTGGTGAATGAGCAAACTGTTTGGCCGACCGTCAACACGTTCCACTGGAGCACTTGCGCACAATTCGCGCACGTTTGTCAGCAGCGGGAACAAGACCTAGGACCAGTGAAGAGCAAAATGGACAAGGGGAAAGACAGTTAAACAAAACGGATAAAGCGTCAAGAAAATATACTGTAATACCTTGATTATCGTACGAACTGAAACATGAGAGGGCTTGTGCGGGACATTCAGCCAGATATAATAAACGAAAGTGAGCTGCGATTCAGCTGAGCCTCCCGTTATAAACAAATCAGTGTGCCAGTTGGAATATTTCGCGAACAGTGTGCAACTCGGGTTCAAGCTGAAGACAAGGCTGACGGAAACCTGGGGACTGCGCCTACCTGATGAGCGCGGAGAAGGACGAAACTGTAGTTTGCTATCGAAGTTTTCGCCAACCTTATGAGTGGTATGGTCCGTCAAGAAAATACATAGGGTTCTCTTGTAACGAACTTTCAATTAATTGGAACGTCCCTCTGCGACATTTGATTTATTCGGCAGGCGTTTCCAGTCCACTTTCCAAGGTAACGGCACAGGCTAGTGACCATCCATCAAGCTGACAAACCGCTCAGTACAATCTATGAGATGCTTGTTCTATGGCGATAATGGTTTACTTGCATCTCTAATTTCGCTATTATCGAACTCATACATCCCTAGTATATCACCTTCAATAACCGGTTGCGCACCAAGGTCGACAATCTCATAGTACGGAAATTTTCCAACCCAAGTCCGTAAGAGATGTGTAAGGCTGTTTCCCAGAGTCCATAATCCAGTGGGCCTCTGGAACATTAGTACCCATAGTAACCGAGACATCGCTCTCGGAAATGCGTGCAAGGTGAGCATCCGAATTGTGTGCCCATAGTCTTAGCAGAAAATCATCCGAGATGGGAGCTTTGGTCATGGGAAGTGATTTGACGGTGTAAGCGCGGCCGACGCTGGCAACATATCCTTCAAACAGCACTTGTCTATCAAAACCGACCGTCAGTGTATCCCTAATCTCAGTGTATTTATCGATGAAACTTTTATGCACGTTTGCCAACGCTCTATTCCAAGTTGCTTAGCTACAATGGGCGACAGCGGAGCGGTGTGGAACGGATTGTCCAAGAGAGCATGCGTTATCACAGTGCCCTAAGTTCCAAGCAGCCGAACAATAACGAGCCCAAGGTAGCTTCAGGAACATCAGATGAATGTCAAGCAAAAATAAATCATTCAGCTGTAACACCCTTTTTGGTTCCTAGATGCCATGCCACCCGAAGTGAGCACGATTGCTGAGACAAGATTAGCCGACACGCTGTGGTTGGGTTCCAACCACACAACTACCGGTCAGTAAGTTCGTACCTTATAACCACTGAGCGTTTACTTCACTATGCACCATCTGCTGTGTGTTACGGAGCCGTCAACTGTGGAGTTGGTCACAATGCGGAGCAGTGCAACTTTTGGGGACGTGACAATCACAGGCTCCATAGTGAGGGTCTAGGCAATTAAATCGCCTGACAAGCTCACTGAGGCTCGGACTTGGAATGTTATTTATTTCGGTGTAAACCAAAAACAATATGAATGGTTATAGCCAACTGTGAGCACGATTACGAGTAGCTCCGGTTACATTTCAGCGACAGCTCCTGTAACCTGAACAGTCAGAGGTAGGTAAGGAGTTAATTTGCGACAAAGGGATCGCACTGTTTCACATTTTTTGTACAGGCCGATGGGCAGAAAAGAATGTTCTCACTCCACTCGACACGTTTGCGTTTCCTCGTATGAAAACGAAAAACTGAACGCATTATCGGGGGGTGGACCTAGTCGAAGACGACTAGTATTCATTGTTGACGGAGTATAGTGCATAAACACGATGGTTAATAGACATGCATTGAAAGCAGTAGGTGACGCCTCATCAAAGTCCACCTGACAAAGTTAGTTATTTCGGCTGAAGTGCTTATGAATACAATGTGCGCACACCTTTGTCGAATTCAAGTCGGTGCTTGACTTGCCAGAGATTGTCATGAATTTTTATTTGACACGAACACCAGTTATCCTTCCATTGAACTGAAGATCGGCTGATTGACTGGACCCGTACACAAGCTATCATCAAAGGATTCAAATTCCAGAAACCTGTCCGTTCGTTGTGTACCTCGTTGACAAATTTCTCTTTAAAGTGAAACCGCTCCGCAGAGGCCAAACCTCGATAGTGGCTACACTTGGTCGGTGCTCTGAAAATCTTGCTCCGAGCACGTTAAACAAAAAACCACAAATCTCACATCAGGTGCACCTTAATTCAACCAAAAGGTCGATTTGCGAGCATTCACACATCTAAAACGACCATTTTTAGATTGTCCGGTGCCTAAAAGAGGGTTGATTAACAACTTGCAAACTTTCTGGACGTATTTCATGTACGAGGGAACCGTCCGAAGGGACGACAACTTAGGGGTGTATTGTTTTAGCCATGGGAGCGGCATCTCTTCGAAAAGATTCCTTTTAGGGGCTTTATGGTATTGTATTTATCAAAGAACCAAATAACCGGAAATGTATGCTCGATTGCGCATGCACTAGCCAGCGCACTACGGATTAAAGATTTTCTGGCCTACAGCTGCTCTTCACAACCAGGGTTGATAAATTACTCGTCTTCGATGGGATAACTTCAAAGATAGGATAGATTTCCCCACAAGCCCTGGAACGAGTGACTGGGCTGAAGGTGTAAGCAATTTTATCACCAGTCAACCCGATCAAATGATACCCACGCTACAGATGGCAAACCAATAAGCGAGCTTTTCATACGAGGAAGGATAACTGGTGCCTTGAGTCCCGAGCAGCAAAGAACAAGGAAAAAACCTCGCGCAGCTTCTTGGTTCACTTCAGGGTTGGCCATTGAAATACTCTATGGGAGGCCCTATGGATCTACGTTAATCCGAAGAATCGCCCTATCAAATTACCCAGATGTAGTTTGGTAGCAGGTTGAATGAATTTGCCCACATCTTGAGATAGCTCAGTGGCTAAGCCGCGAGCTTGCTGACCGGAAGACCCCGGAAGACCGGAAGACCCCGGTATCTCGACTGCTTGTCTTGGCTTGCGCGACCTGCCAGTATCTCACCCCTCCTGCTTCCTTCGGGCAGCACAGCAGCTAGGTGCCGAAAGGGCGTTAGAGCGTAACGAGTAGTATCAGTACTATTATCAATACTGTTATTATCACATCTTCAGAAGTCAGAGTGAATGAAAGACAACGCTATCGTCGCTTTTTGAGGTTGCAATCTAACCACTTCTTCAGTCCGTATTTTCCACTAAACTAACATGGTTGTAAATTTACGCACTAAAAATTTTCAGTCTGACGGAGAGTCCCTTGAATTAAAAGATCTACCGCGCTCGTCGTAAAGGTCGACTTATACACTGACCAGATGAGTTAGGCTACCTATTAGGCTGATAATCAATTCGAAGACGGGAGCCTGACGATCCACTTCGGAATAACTAGGAACATATTTGGTTCCGCGTTTATGCATATGAAGAACCTCAACAGTTGCGTCGCGCAACTCAGGTGTAGGAGAAATCGAATCGTCTATAGTGTTATGAGTTGATGGAACGTTAGGTAGGCCGAAACTGCATGTGAAATAAAATTAGAATGCAATATTTTTGGTAACCGTTACCGAAGGATTTCAAAAATCCGCGTTTCTTCCAAGAAGTGCATTTTCCGAACTTCTTCTGCCCGTTTCGGCGAACTTGGAATTTCATACGTCACAACCAATGCGACCCTTGGATAATACTAATATTAATTCTCTGAATTCGCCATGTGACACCCAGGTTATGGGACTTTGATCTAGCAGGGCAGTGTCATTTGTGGAATCTGTGGGCCGTATTAAGATTTATGAGGATCTCAGCAAACCAACACGTGTTCAAAAACGTTCCATGTTGCCCAGTTTGAGGTGCTTTTTCTTCGTTCATTGAACAAGGTACACGCAGCTCGTGCTGAGTTTTGTAAGAACCAAGAATGAATCTACGAAATGCCAGGTAACTTGGTATGCGACAAGCTTTTTAAAAAACGAAGGGGCTAACCGACTAATGATCAAATTTGAAGGTGCATTCCACAATGAATATGATTCTTCGCGTTGGTCTGATCAGTATACTGGAACAGCCGAATAAGCTTAATAGAACCTTCAAATAGAAGGTTCACATCGCAACATGATGTAAATCTAAAAATCGGGAAAAGATCTTATTCAGCAAAGCTTGAAAGTGGAAATCCTATGGGTTCACTCCAGGTCCATGAGATACAAGCACAAAAATTGGGTGTAAACTTTGAGCGGGGTTGGCTGCCATTTTTTGGCTGCAGCATGATAGACAATGTTGACTACTACATGAAGAATTCTCGTAAAAAGGACAACGCCGTACCCAAGACAGAGAGAGGGAGGGAGAGAGACTAGAGGACACCGTTAGGGATAGGGTGGACGTACTTTCCAGAAAAGGGCGGACCAAGTAGCCTCATCAAAACGGCGTGCACTATGGCACTCGACTGTATTGAACAGGGTCTGACAGGCTGATTTGCGTATTGCTGGGCGTCGATCCAAACACAGGTCAGCAAGTTTACAAAATATATCAATCCATAAATCGTGCAGTGACAGACCAACTTGACCAATCTTTGTCTCGGGTAGTCCGTCTAATTGTAGCAGGTAATCCGCCAAATGGAGCTAAAAAGGGATGCAGTTGGACAATAGACGACAATGATTTGGATTTACGGACAGTAGGTGACTGCATGAAAGGGGATGCGGATCTCCGGCAAATATACGATAAAAAATAACAGAAAGTCGCACAGTGCAAATGATAACACCTTTTGTGAAGAGCAGTGACAGCGAAGGACTTATTTGATATCGGTCCATGTGATGGATTGTAAAATTCCGTTTAAACTGGAACGCGTGAAGATTTCGGGGCGCTATTCGAGGAGTACGAATATAAAGAATGTTCCACGCAATACACCATCTGAACCCAACGGGCAGCGGACCAAGGCGCGTTTTGGTAATATGGAAAAGTTAGACTGAAGCAGCACAGATGAGATGGAGTATTTGCACCAATTTTACACCCGAAGAGAAAAAAGTGTTGCAGTAAGCTGTGCTAATGCATGGTGGACGTGCTTGGAGTCATTCATAATTCGCTTACACTACGAACCTTACTCACCCTTAACTACGTCTAACCAGAGGGTTTGTGGTGAATGGGTGGATATGACTTAACAAAAATCACCACATAACTCATTTGCTGAAATGCGGTTTTGTCGATCTGAAGCTCCTGGCACAGCCTGTCCCCGAAGTCAATTTATTGGCGAGGTTAGTGAGGTGAGAGCTACGGCTGAAGGGTTGTAAATGTAAGGTGATCACTATCCTATATGTGCAGCAGCAGCGTTGTGTGCAACCACGGTAGTTAAGGAATCGACAGATTTGTTGGCTGGAAAATATTATTCATACAGCTGTTGAGTGATATCGCCAACAGATTAAGATTCGGGTGTCTGTTCACAATGCAAAGCACAAAGTCAAGCAACCTATCAGCCAGTCAGTATATTTGAAGATGTTTCCTCCTTACTCGTAATGCTTGTACACTAAGACGAGGAAAGTAACACATAGTTCGATGAACACATTGTCGGAACACTGCGCAATAAGACGGTGGGGTGTAGGTGAACTTCGACGGGCATCGACTTTTACTACGGGTATGAATGGAGCGGTGTAGTGTAAAGACATCTTGCGACTAAAATCACGGACAATCTGGAATCAGATTTCATTGCATGTCTAGTGCACTTTTGACCTAAGCGATAAACTGACTCCTCAACTAAGAGATTAACAATGATTGTGTCCAGCAAAAGACTACAATTCATTTTACAAAATTAACATGCACAGAAGGTCTTCTCACTACACTTGAGAAGTAGTCAGGTACAAAAATCCTGCAACAATATGCACTCTTCGACATATACGGTAGACAAGCGAAACCCAGATGAAAGACGACTCAAGAAAACCGGGGATGAATGTCTAAACAAGTGAAGATCGTAGTGAGCCAGATTAGTGAACGAATGAGAATTTATATCACTAGACAAACCTATGTGCTGAAGTCCAGTTTGTAGGACACATTAGCCCAGAGTTAGATATCACAGTAGAACTGATGAGGAGACCAAACAGATAGATAAAACTACAATACACTTACGACACACTTACAATGGACCCAATCGCCGTGAGAGCGATATTCAAATCCTGTTTTTGGTGTCCAAAGCGAGCAGCAGTCTCCACGCATGCCGGATAGCAGTTGGGCAGAAGGGATGATAGATAGTCGGTGACAATCAGCTTGAAGCATTGAAAGGCAGTCTGAATGAGGTCAACCCTATCGGAACAAACCACAGAAACTGTGAGTTACAACAAACCGTATTAAACTTAGAAGTGGTTACCAAATGGGAAAAACAAACATGGTGATTCTAATGAGGGATACGTCATACGCCCGCTAACTGTCTAGATCACCAAACATTTTCCCAAAGTATTACTTAATAACTGTCGAGGGACCAATCATATACAATAACCATGAATGACATCATTAGTAGTATAGATCGGAATGTTGGTAGCTCGTGTGCGTCAGCTGGTTGTAGATCAGGTGGCTGTTGACCTGTTCGCCAAGCTAGAGGGACGATAAAATGAAATACAATATATTATAATATAATAATTTAATAATTAATAATATAATATAATAACATATATAAAACAAAATAGAACCGCAATAAAATGAACAAACTACTTTACTGACAACAGACAAGTGAAGGTCCCATGCTCAAAAGGCCAACGAGCACGCACTTGTAAACCCAGAACCAGGTACCTGTTTTTCCAAACTAGTAAAAGATGATACTGAATTTTGCGCTATGTGCAAGAAGACAGAAGGGGAAATACAGGTTTTGAAACCAAAACAGCTTACTTGAATGAATCTCGAATTACACCGATAATTTCGATCAGCCGCAACCAGCAAGTACCGATTTGCTCTCCGCAACAGTGGAGCATGTGCTGCACACATTCGAGCTGCTTACCTCTGACATCATCATACGGGACATCCGACAGAGCCGACAAGGGATCCAGTACCACGGTGGTCAAGTTCTATGGATAGACAAAATAAGGATTGGAGTTTGAGATATAAAAAAAGGATTGGAACATAGTCAGTTCCTAAAAGTTTGTCAAAAAAAAACAGTTGACTATTCAGGGAAACCCCACAACACGTTTGCGAATGTGCAGCAATGTTGTAACCGAGCTGGACAATCACTATGTCGCACGATGCAAAGTGGAATTAATGAAAAAAAGCTCAAACACTAAAAAGGCTATTTGACTCAGGCAGGTGAATCCTTCGAACTGATGTATTTTGAAAGCTGTGAGTAACAACACCGACCCATTTCTATATGTACATCAACACACTATTCAAGGCAAAGTAGCCTCAAAGGACGCACCAATATTCCAACTGAGCGAAATAGCCACTATCAACCATGAGCAACACAAGAAGGGTCCCCTTATGGTCAATTCGCAACTTTGGAGGAAAGGGGACTCAACAACGTATGCATGCAATTATCCAGTGATGGACTGCAGCAAGTTAGGCAAATGTGATAATGGTCCACTGATGAAAATCAACAGGGGAATTCTAATGCAAAGATTCCTAAAACTTTTCATCACATATGTCACTTTGGAAAAGGGTTATCCCTGATGACTCGTAGACTCTTTAGGGGGACATTGAAGACCGAGAAAATGACGTAAAAATGATCGTGCGTCACGGCCGGTCCACAGGCAGCCCGTGTTTCCGGTGCAATTATTCAACTTTCAGTTTGTTTGCATAAGTAGCCAGCGAGAGTACATCTAAAAGGCTCGAATGGGTGCAATCATGAAAGACCACAAATCCCAACGAGTTGTCTGGACTGGAGTTAAACGTGGCTACCAGTTTGTTCACAATGGCAAAAGGGGGTTGGGGGTGACAAAACGTACAACCGATAGTGGTAATTACTATTCAAGAAAGTGTTTATTTGCGTGTAGCACGCACGTGGATGAGGAGCAGGACAGACAGGAAGTTCATTTCCCGAGGATAGGAAAAATGTGTGGAAACAGAAAACAACACGGTAATTAGCCGAAATCCAAATAAGGTGCGCGTCTGAGTTCCGAAAGCATGGGTGGAAAACACCATATAAAGCGGAATGTAACCAAACGCTTTTGAACACCCACCATCAGTTGAAAAACATGACTCGTTTAGCACTTGAATACGGCAGTGAACGCTGGGGTAAAAACGTCTTCTCAGGTAATGAATTAAGTAGAAAACCATCAGGACTAGCGGAAAAATGCATAATGCATTAATCCAATTACAATTCCGAGGTGTGTGAAAAATGAATGAGGCCCCAGAGCCTGTTCATTGCTAGTGGTGCGTGCGTGAAATGCGTGGTACATTCTCTATCGACCTTGCCTGCACAGACTAAGCCTGTGCTGTCGGAGTGACCGCTCAATAAGCGAACCAAACAAAAAACTAAACAGAGTTCTCCTGTAACCTGTCCAGTGGGCTAACGGGAGACTCATTTGAGTCGACTGCAGCCCAGTTCCGCTTGACTGGCGGCGTGTCACGCCAAATATATTCTTGGTTTGTTACAGCCCGTGGAACCGGAGTGCGGTTCAATGAATTGTCCGAGTATTTTTTTACGACCCCAGGAACGCGGACTGAGGTCTGTTATCTATGCTCTATAATCGGGTTACGTGTTTCTTAGTAGCCCCGAGAGATTTGCGATCCACACCTTGCAATTTCAGTTTGGGAACGACCTGCTACGCGTGGTTGAGTGAAGACCGCCTCATAAAAGGATGAATACTGGTAACCCACTTAAGCTAGCGATTAACAGTCACTGCTGTTTAGAGTTACGCTCTTTTTGAAACTGACGTATTAGGTAGTTTCTTCAAGCTTTAGCGTGAGAAACTGGGAGTTTCGCTGGAGTATATCTCAACAGTCATGCTCAAGTGTCTGGACAGTACGTAGTACGGCTTCAAATACAGCCAAGTCGGATTGTTTTTCCTACATCAGTACAAACCACTCAGTGAGCAAGCGTCACCTAGAGCACCTACAGTAGACAGTGATAACACCTAGTGCCGTCTACTTGATGTGTTGGACTGTAATTGACACTATGGGTGTGAAGCTCTCCGGGAAGCACACAAAATTTGCCCTGTTGTGCTACAAATCGATGCCAAAAACCCTTCCTTGGAATTCGAAAGGATATACAGTGTGCACGTCATAAGAGTGGCTACATTAATTTCTAGGGTATACTCACGGTAGCTCTTCCTCAGAGTGGTTATACAGTACTTGCATGTTACCGGAAATAATTGTTTGCAAACGTATGCTTCGAAATCATTCCATCCGACAATGGGGAAATAGGTCGAACTCTTACTTATTAAATGCTCGACAAAATGCTAATGGGACGTGTTTCACGATCATTTGTGTTCGGCAGAACGCGGGTAGATTCAGACAAGCCGGCAATAGATAAATGAGTAGCGAATTTATGCATTCACTCGAAAGTGTAATCAGGATGCGGCTAATACTTATCACTAAAATACGTGGTAACCAATCTGTTGAATAAAAATTGAAGAATTAAGTGTTTTCAAGGTCAAGCTCATTTTCTGCGACTACTCGAGTTCCTGCTGCTTGATTCTTTGACATCCCCCAATGATTACATAGGCATGAGATGCAGTTGCTTCGATCACGTTCTATACATAGAGAGTCACTGTCCATCGGAAAGCAAAATGGTCCTCAATGAGTTCAGAGTGGCTTTGTTGAAGAATGAGTACAGAATGTCGTTGATGCTATTCTCCTTTGAGGACAGGCTATCAGTAAGGCTACAGCGTCTTAGGGTTTTCTCCAAGTGAACTTCGTTTCTAAGGACACAAAGTAAACGCTTTTCGGTCCTGAAAATGGCTCTCGTACTGCCCATTTGGAATAGCACTATGCCCACGCACCTTGCCATGGATTTGTATCTAAGAGTCAGACATCATATTAAACACCTGAAGTCACCCGCAGAGCCACTCGATTTTTTTGTAATTCGGTAGATTCACAAGATAAAACCTCGAGTTTTGAGCACGGAGCCAAGAACATGATAACGCTTGGGAAACTTACTTTTATAAAAACAGCAGTAAACGTTCATTATGGAGTTGAACCCCGTCACGAAAAGACTGGACCTTACCGTGGTGTGACGGTTTGCGCACCTCAGCGACCCATCGAGCTATACTGGGGGGGTCCCCGCGACACTCACAGAGTCTCTCATACCAGGTTGGTCAATGGTTAGAGGTCTGACGAACACAGTCTCCTGGTCCTCCAGGTTGGGGGTTGGAACATATGGCGACTTGTTCCGTAGAAATGGTAATGCATTTGCATTTCCTGCCAAACACCGCTGCCTTGCGGTTAGGCTTTTGAGCCAAAGGCTTTGGTTGAGGACCCTAATCGTCCTCCTGTCTAGGTGTGGGCGCCCTGACAGTATCCCAGCCCACGTACAACCATGTACGGCAGTGAAGCATCGGTGTTGAACACTTATGTCATGCTGTCGATGATGATGATGATGAACCACGCCAGAGTTGATATGCTGGTGACAACAAATCGATGGAGCTTAAAACAAAGCTCCAAAGCTTAAAAAAAACTGCTGTTCGCTAGATCATTTCTTCCACAAGCATCCGCCAGATAACCTTGAATGTTTACTTTATCAGTAAAACTACGTCACCTGCGTAATGGGGCCTTTTGTTGGCGGAAAACCTTTGGCGTAACTGATGTACGGACTAGGTAAAAGTAGGTCTCCAAATTTGATAGGAGTCACATAAGTCAATGCATCGGTGCAAAACACACCGAATTTAAGCTTTTGAATTGATTAACATAGAATCATATTAAACTGCGCTGTTGTTGTGAACCGTCGTCACAACGGACTTCCTTTTGAAAAGCCAGTCAAGGCGATTTGGATTACGACTGGTGCAATATACTGCCTGAGTGCGAATTAATCACACTGCTGATCAGCTGCGCGTGGCCTAACTGTTTCGTCTTCAATTACTAACCGAGACTCAGCGGAATCGAATTGTCCTGGTGATTCGTGAGATCATCACGACCATCAATAGCATAACATCAGTGTTCAACACTCGCTGATGCTTCGCTGTCGTAATTCGTGAGATGCATGCTGATGATGATTCCCAACAAGGAGGAAGAAGCTATAATCTTTTCCGCACGGACTGACCTCAACTGCAGGATGAAATCACGAATGGTGTAGCAGTCTCAATAAGAAAAAATACAAGTGGAACCTTATTAAGTTACTCAACACTTCAAAAGCGGTGCTACCCTATTGTCCTAAAGACGAGCACGTATGGAACATAGAGAAGCCTGATAACAGTAATAAGGGGATGCGAATAAAGGCTTTATTTTTATCACCAAAAACATTCTCCCGAGTAATAATACCAAACAATAGTGCGTCCCGCTCTTTCAAACGAGATATCCTCGGTAAGGGTTCCGTCGTTGACTTGTAGTATGCGGATGAGCGACTGTTTACCAATTTAATGAGTTTTCGGATTTTTCCACTACTTCTGGTAATCGATATGAATTCGAAATTCACTCAATACCAACTCCATAGGACCGGATTCATAACTTCCGATAGATTTCTCCCTTTACTACTGTCTATTGTGGCATGCACCCAACGAAACCGGTCGATAACTGATCACCACCGAAAGCCACCATCCCATCGAACAATTATCCGGCCATCCTATCCATCGTAACTGGAGGCCAGTATTTCATACTTCACAGCAAGGGTCTGTTGACGTAGTGACTAGATCTCTCACAGGAGGTTTATCCACCTGGGCAGCACTCGCCAGCGGAATATTTCTCATATAGTAAGCCCCCAAGAAGTATGGTTAGGCCACAGTTCGCCAGAGTAGGAGTTTAGGTGACGTAATGGCTCTTTGGCATCCTGCCGATTTCATCTATCAGAACATGACAATGTCCAAGTTAAAACCTTATGAATATACGTAATGCACTACTCGGAGACTGCGCCTACCTGATGAGCCCCAAGAAGGGCGAAACCGGTCGTGGGCTATCGAAGAATTTTCAGCAACCTTATGAGTAGTGCATTACGTATATGCATGTATCGCGATACTTCGAATATCATACCAACTGAAACATGAGGCGGCCTAGTGCAGCACATTCAGCCGCCTGGAAACATCACAAACGAGAGATTCAGCTGGTTTCCAGGTGAGTCTCTCGCACAACCAAATTTGTTCGCAAATCAGTGTAATTCGCTAAAACCTTATGAGTTAATATCATTCTTGTAATCATCCAAGGTACTGCGTTTTTCGACCCATTTGATGAGATCACAATGTTTCGGAAGTTGCAAAAATCGAGACATGACATAATTGTTTCGTGAACTGTATGCACAGAACCATATTGAAACACTGGTGAACGTCACGGAAGGACGAAGTAAATGAACAAATTCATTAAACAAAATCTGCAGTCAGAATTAAAAACCTAATGATACTCCGACACTCTAACACGGTGAAGCAGGACCAAATTTTGACATCCTCATGTAGTCATTCGGGTGCATGTATTTTCACAACCTGTCCATCACAAAAAAACTGCAAACACCAAACTAGTGGGTCAAGTCCAGAGAGAATTTTTGGGTTGCGGGACGCCTCACGCAGTCACACTACGAGGATGGTGGTGAGAGGCCAAATTGGTTTGGTCGGGGTGGAGTGCGCCTTCGATATCAGGTGAGCGAAGATGGCAACATGCTCAACAGACTGTTAGCCAAATCGTACCGCGATCAACATGTGTAACCAGGCTTGGCTGGAACAGAACAGGCCGGTGCACGCCGGTAGTAGGCATGATCTATATCAAAAAGACTAGTTTCTCAGCCGTTTTCTGTGGTGTCCCCGATGATTGATCATGTCAGTGCTATCAGGCCATTCCTTCCGAAATCCAAGCGACCATCAGAATAAACTATGATGACAACTCTGCCTACACTGAGTTTGAACGTGCATAACCATAGGCGAGCTGCTTCATTTCAGGCGATACCAAAGCACCCATACGTATCAAGGGTAATCGTATCGCACAAACATTTGAAAGGGTAAACTTAGTGTTCACTTCGCGTAGCAAGTTTTTCCACTTCATGTCACTCATAGTTTGATCCAACTCATGAACTTGTTGACGGAAGAAGCAAATATCGCTTATGTGCACGAGATAATGGACCACCCTCAAGAATACTACTCTCTAAAAGTGATCGATTCCGGCTGGCCCCTTAAGTTTTCCATTGAATCTTGAGACCATAAGGAGAAGAAATCTAAGATCGAACCCCGATACAAGTCTCTAAGCTAATTTCGATCGAAATCCATCTCAAAAGGAAAACAAGAAAGCTCGTCTGACGTACAACCTAGACACAATAACATGACTACTGGTGAATGACCAAATTTTTCACGCCTAACTGGAAATCAACCTGTACGGCGGGTCCGACAAATACCAAACACTGGGCTTTGAAGTTAATTGAGTTTATACCGAGCGAAAGGTGTTCGGTTGGTGACACAAGAATCGGAAGCATTCCATGGATTTTCATTCTTTTACGTTTGCATTACGTACGCAAAACAGCCCGGGATGATAGTGAGGGTTGATGCACTCAGATCGTCCTCCTAAAACCTAGAAGACAATAATGACTGAGCCACTCTGGTGATGCAGATTTGATAGGTTTAGGAAAATGGGGCATAAACTGGAGCAGTTCTTCAGTAAGCATACTTCTGAGGTTCCCATGAAAAATCGTAGGATTGGTGGAGATATAAAAAAAAACCATAAATAACATCCCAAAGAATAACCGCATCAGTGAAACGCAGGTAAGAGGAGACGATGAAAAGTTAAACGTGAATTTATAATAACAGACGGGTCATAAGAACCGATGGAGGCAGAGGAGTCCACTGAATATGAGGGATACGTGGTCCGTCTGAGGTCTAGCATCCGCGTGAGTCACCAACGTGGTCCGGAATTCCAATACAAAAAGAAGGAAGTAGCCGTGGCGTAAATTTCCTTCGCACAGCCCGCTGCATCCGAAGCCAGCAGGTGCTATGAATACCGGAAAAGTCAAGGATACAGTTGACACCCAGTAAGGATAAGAGTTGAGCAGTGTCGTTGCCATCGGGCGGTCGTTATACACAACAAAAACATTTGTTAATTTGGGAAGAAAATGTTCGCTCAAAAACATTCAAAATCAGAAAGACAAATCTCAATGAAGGATAACAGGGAGAGAAATAAGTGAAAACCCAAACCCCAAACTTAAGTGGAAGCAGTGATGTGACAAGTAAAAGAAAAATTTGATATGTGTAGGACGATCGTTGCCGGAATTTACTGTTTGAGTGAAGAAAACATAGGGACGGGAGAAGTTAGGCCGTGGCGAACTGAGATGACGTTCACGTCAAGGAAGACGACACGGAGTGAGTCTTGAAGGAGAGAGTACGTCGTATATCGGCGCTTTGCTGGATGATACCGACATCCCAACCAAGAGACTTTGGGTGACGAACCACACAGGAATTCTGTAGGATGGGCCGGGACACCTTTCCAGACAGCATCATGAGCTGTCTATCATTTACAACCGCAGAATATACCCGACGGCGAGTGCGTGTAACGGGACACCGGTCGAGCAAGAATTGACATTAACTCCGAAGACATCCCTTAAACACTAAACCGATTACCGTGAAAACGTACAAAGGGATGAAACGCAGTTATAATAGATAAGTTGGGTTTAGTTACGTGGGACTTACCAAGGACTCCACGTAAAATAGGTCCATCGAATAGCATAACACCGAAGAGACGACGCGAGAGTAGAGTAGAGGTAGAGTATGCGTGCAGCTCCCTGACGGGTTGAACAGTCTACCGAACTATGCACATCACCTTAGGCAAGGTCTGAATACATGATATCATGCGATACGCTTCAAATCATATTGGCAACTCTGTCACACCTTCATAATGTGTCACTTAACCGTTTACACGCTATCCACGAGTCCGTTCGGTGTGAGGTGGAGGAGCCACGATCAACGGGGGGTTGCAGTGGCTTTTCTGGACGCCTTGACCGGTCATCTGGCCCCCATAGGCTTACTGGTTTTCGTTCAACTGCATGTACAAGTGTAGCGCGAACGCTAACAGAGTGTAGCACGCTATTTTCCGAAATTCACTAACTGGGCGGAAACAGGCGGGAACATTTCTTGAGGCGCCAGCACACACGCACACTGATCTAACATATGTCATCATATTGTATGATAAGTTATGGTGAGACTAGGTGCAAAACAAGAAGCAAAATGTTAAACAAAATGGCAAATTCGAGCGCCAACTGGTTTCAATATCAGACAAATGGGAACGACAGTCAGTATTTCAGCGGCTGGTGCCTTCATAATCTGAGCGCTTTCCATCTCCCCTCCCCGTCAGCTAAGACCCAATGCTCCATGTAGTCATGACGATAGGAAGTGAAACTAGGGTAATAAATAAAGCGAAAACGCAAGTGAAAAACCATACTCTGATTGTGTGAAGTCTATCTTACGTCATTTTTCCAAAAGCCTGGCGTTTGTTGAAAGGAAATCGCTTGTTTGATCAGCGTAACCAAGGCGTCGGCAGCCAACTGGCGGAGCTCGGTGTGAGAGAGTTTGCACATCTATGAACCAAAGAAAAAGCAACTGTGATCACGAAGTGAGATTTTTCCTGTAAAAAGTATTCGGATGGAAATAGAGACATAGACTGCTAAGCATCCAGGAGAAACTAACGCCAACAAGTGTTCGACACAGACGGATAGACACGAGCTCAATCTGAAAGTATGAAAGAATAAACGGAAACGTCAGAAATTCGTGCACAGGCAACTGCGCTGAAAACACGAAGTCCTTTCTACAAAACCCATGAGAAACGACGGCAACTATTGGGGAAAAGTACAACTCTATTTTTTCAAAGCCAACCACGACTAAGCAAATCAATGCACTACTACTTTTTATTCTAAATACTCTTGTGTATCTGGCTGTTCACTAATTCGGTCATGAACACCTCTACATTAGTTTAGGAACCGGCAGTTGAAATTGTTTGTTTTCGTTCTTCCCCATATACAACAAAAAGATTTTTCGTCAGATGGTCGGAAAATCCCGTAGTCCAATCACATGCAACAAAACAACGTGGAGTCCAACATCCAATAAGAATGGACAAAATGGACCCGGATGCAATGATCACCGATTTATACGGGAGAATGAACAAAACAGATGGAATAAAATGGAAACAGATTCCGAAGACCAGCTGACTCTGGGACATATGTGACTATAACGATTCGACTGAAAGGAAGTGATGAGTGCCTACAATCAGACCGCGTTGAGCTGTGTGGAATGGCCCAACTTGGTCAAATTCTCACAACTCTACGCCAAATTGCATGGCTATTTGGCTCTGATTGTGTGTGTATTCGGAGGTGTGACCAACATTCTGAACGCCATCATTTTGACTCAAAGAAGTATGCGCAACCCAACAAACGTCATACTGACCGGAGTGGCCTCAGGGGACCTTGTGACTATGATAGCCTATGGAATATACGCAGTCTACCTGAATGTACTAACTGCACCAAGTCCAGATGAATACACACATAGTTTGGCAATGGTGCGAGTGATTCTGATTACCCAAGGGCTCATCCTTGGGTCGCACACGTTTTCAACTGTGTTGTTGGTCGTACTGGCCGTTCTACGATGCCGCATCATGTATGTGGTCACTTTGGGTCGGGGATCGAAAAGCCATGGAAAAACAGGAGTGCAACCGAATGCACAGAAACGCATCGTGTTAGTCGGATTCGCCGTTGGAATCGTATTGGGATTGACAGTGGGAATTCCAGTGCACTTTATATATGAGATAGAACTGCGACCCCATAACCAAACCACACAAACGAATGTGACGCACAGCTTAGTGTCGTACTGGTTTGATATTCGACCTGGGGCGGGTAGTCTTGAACATGGACACTTCATACTAAATGGAGTATTCGTCAAAATTCTGGCATCCGTACTCATTTTCGTTCTAACCAGCTTCCTTCTGGTTACTATGCGACTAGCCGAAAAACATTACCAAGAACTCCAAACGTTGTCTGGAAGAAAACCTGCAAAGGTGGTACAGGCTGAACCAACAAATACTGAAGACCTGACGAAAACCCGGGCAGGCACGAATACCAACAACGAAGTCGTTCCGTCCAGGCGTATCTCTTGTACTGACACATCCAACGAGAAGCCCAGTATGCTACGACTTATAAACAAAACGCGGCAAACTCAGCGTGCAACTGTCATGCTAATCATTTTAGTGGTAAGCTTCGTTGTTACCGAAGCTCCACAAGGTGTGGTCAACACACTAGTGGCAATTAAGGGCGATTGTTTTCACAACAATGTCTACGTACCTTTAGGTGACATACTAGATCTGTTAGTCTTGTTGAACTCGTCGGTGAATTTCATACTCTACTGTGCAATGTCTCAGATGTTTCGTGTGCATTTCAGACATTTGATTGCTAAATGCTGTTGTCCACCTATGTGTGTCGAAGCAAGAGGACAGCGAGAGCTGACGAACCGGCCACCATCGGCATGGGCCACAACAACAAACATGCCTGTGCACGTAGAAAACTGTTATCCGCATGCGTGGATGCGTTCGAAAAAAGCGACTTCCAACACCCCTGTTGTGCTTCTAAATGCACCGGCCTCGTCCGATGGAATCGTTCGTGACAAAACTGATGAAAGAGTGAGGACTTCATCAGTGATCAATAACATGGTTGTCAAATTTCACGCTTGAACAATTTTCCCGGTAAACCGAAAAAAGCGCCAGCTTGATTACAACTGACACTTTGATACACCCAGTAAGTATTTTCGATGCTCATACTCGTGTATTTTTGTATACAATCCTGTGATGACAAAAATACGTCTTTTTCATATGCTCATTAGCCAGTTCACAGTTAGACGGACCAAAATGAGAAAAATAATGTTCAAAAATTTATTTTGCAGTCATGAACAGTAAGGGGACGCAAGATAAAGTGGTGTGTGTCAAGATTAGAATCCAGGACTATACACATTAAATGTTGAGATTTGATTAGCCATATAGCGAATCTCCCCACCACGGGGAGACCTCCGACAAGCGATGCGGAGTTTTTTAACTGCGATTCCACTTCTAGAAGACAGTCCCCATCATCAAAACCGAAGCAATCTCCGGTTCATAAAGTGGTCAGTTTGCTCCCTAAGAGAACAGGGACACCTTGTGACATTGATCATCACCTAACAGTCGACTTTCACGTCCTAAGCATGCTATTCCACTATCCTTCAACACCTACGGATTTAAATGAACTTTACTTGGCATAACCGACAGTTTACTCTGTTGTATATGCACAGTACCAATCACCCGGGAATGTTAGATTTGTCATTTAAAAAGAAGATAATGAGGTTGGAATAAAGGAAGCAAAACAAGATAACGTGTTTTTACCGGTATTCGTTACTATATTATCGTTAGAACGGGATACACACATTTGTGACAAACTATCTTATTGTGCGGTTCCTTACCAAGCGGCACAAAGTAAGCCGTATTGAGCTGGAGGTCAGGGACTGGATACAAATAAGCATGTTACAGTGCTACCCCTCAGTGACGGAAACGCATCATCATTTCATAACTGGCGCAGTCTCCCCATAGGAAGCGAACAATAAATCGCAGACTTACGAAGTCGTCCCCCAAGGAACCAGTCAACACGTGGCCAGGAGACTCAAGGGAAGTTAGCAATACATCTAGTCAGATAGCGAGTTAATCACACTGTTGGCCAGTCAATCGTTGTCGAAGGGAATAGTGTTCAACTACTAAAGTCAAGAGTAAGAATCCTCTCTAGGAATTCGTGAGATGCGCACTGCTGACGCCTCTAACAAGGATAAAACAGCCGTATCGTACTTCTTGCCTTTTTCAGAACAGACTGGCCTCACTTGTAGGATGAAATCCCGTTTAAAACTGTAGAACCTCATCACCAGCAAACCTTTTAGGCCGTTTAGAACATCTGAATATAGCAAAGAAAGTTGATATATGATTTATTATTCACCACTGCCAAGAGAGGATCTTGAACACCTCCGAATGTGACTTCTTGAGTACGGAATACCGTTTACGTTATCTAAACAAAAGTACGCATCAGGAAAACTTTCCCCGAGAAATAGGATAAACCGGCTCCTGGATAAGCCATCAACCAACAATTGTCAATCATTCTGGTCCCCATAATGACAACTTTGGGCAAGGGGTTCCGTTGATCAGTCAGTTTACTTGGTCCGAAATTCCTCATGATACGCTAAGTAAGACAAACTGCAATGCTAAAAGCTGCAGTTGTTAGTAAGTGGGGCATTAGCGAGGTGAAAGCAGCGCGCTGGCTTCTCCTTTGGTAACACAAACGTATCGACCAAACAACACCCGGAAGCAGCGAATACACTTCCAACATAGCCAACCGAAATTCGCCCTACGTCTTCCTTCCACAGATAAAACTGTCACGAAAATGAAACCATCTCAACCTGAATGGTTACGTCGGGCTGGAACTCAATCGGGATTCAGTGAAATTCACGTGTTTATTGGGGATGAATGGTAACAAACTGAAGTGTTTCATCGTGATTTTTATGAAGAAAAACTCAAAAATTCGTAGTCGCATACAACCGCACACCGCATTATCCTCACAACTGACATTAACGTCATGGTGGAATGATCATGCTCAACGAAAGTGGTACAAACAGGTTATTTAAACAACTTCGAATTATGAGAAAACAGTGAAACGGTTTGATGCAAGCCTATCACAAAGAAAGTGAGGCGGATTTGTCTCTAAATATCGTTATATGGTTGAAGAGAAGCAGTCTATAAGATCACAATTGGTAAACATTCGTAGCCACACATTTCCAACCGATATCAGACCACGCTGACCCTGAAAGCGGAACACAATGGAGGTCTCCATGTTACTGGAGACATTTCTTTGTTAACTATAAAGTTGCTCGCTTTTCAGTCGATGATACTCTGTTAAGGCGCGGATAAGTCATTAACCAAGGTGGTACCCGCCTTGTAAATTTACTGCAGTAACAAGTGCTGTTCTTTCTAGGTTGACCCGCACCAAGTAGCTGTTTAAGACACTTCGAAAAAATTGAACAATTTAGCGGCGGCAATCTGGCTGAGCATGGTCACCGTGCAACCCAGAGGACGCAGGAACGTTGATCCACCGCTGGGTCACCGAACAGGAAGTAGCTTAAACCTTAGTGTGCACTCGAAAAACGAATAGTGCGAATCCCATCACCAGCACCTCAATATTTCCCCAATCCCGAATCCAGATTAACTTTATGAGTCGGATACGGGGTGTGCATACGTCGCCTGTTGGACATAATGTAGACAGGTATCGAGTAGACATAGAGAGAACCATTTCTCGACTAGCTCTATCATAACTCAGGAGAATCAAGAGCAGAATGATTGCTGCGAGTAGCTAAGTGAGTATATGCACTAGTTCTCCCCCAATTTTCATTTTGTACGCAGGAGCACAGTCAGCCGTAAAGCAATGATGCATATGCAAAGATGTGCTTCGAAATATGAAAACGATACTGGCAAGAACATGGGTTCAAATAACTGCCTTTTCAATAGAATAAGCTGAAATGCCTGTTTTTGTTCGAATCGAGTAAGTTAGCATCGATCGTGTTAACAAAGCGGTATTTGGGGATGCGAAGGTAGTTCTTGACCAAGTATCAATAAAAGCAAGGGAATCTAGAAATCATTGTCCTTGAATGATATTTCGTCAACCAACAAAAAACAATACCCACAAATCCACATTTCCAGCTAAAAGGAAATGACGTAACGCATTGTGAAGCTTCATCGTTTAAACCCTACAAAAATCCCGTACTATTTAGTCCTATTCAGCTCCACCCACATTGAGCAGACAGGAAAAGGGATATAATCTGAGAAACTCACAACACAGAAATAATTTAAAAAATTACTACATTCTGACGTATGGAACATGGGATATCAGTTCATCTGGAGGCAGGTGGAGAATATTCCGTATCAATCGAGAGAGACTCCTAGGGTTGTCCGGAGAAAGTAAATCCGCTGCCTGTGAGTCGCATCTAGTAATCTTGGTTAGGAATAGCCGACACCGACATTTCTCTCCCAAATTCCCATGCCTCTGTAGTACAAAATGTGGCCTCGGTATGGAAGTGTAAACAGAAGGCATGATGGAGGCACAGCTTCAATCTGAACTTGCCGCGTCCATACTACACTTTGTGGAAGTGGGGATGGGCATGTGAAAATGTCAGTCATCCGAATACTGTCGGTTCCTAAGTTTGATTGACTCCTTGGACTCCAATCACGACAAAAATATTCTGATCGATAGGGAGACCTTAATAAATGAAATTTGCTACCATTACCTTCTGTGCTACTATTCGGAGCATAAAAAACAAGAAAGTCACAATCCATTGGATACATAAACGTCAGATGTTCGAATTCGCCTGGACACTGTTCGACACGTTTTAGTTTTGATGCGTATACCAGTTGCATGTCGACCCAAATATCCCATGATTGTTGGTAGTATGAGGAGATTATAGAAGCTTAATAGAGATTTAGTCTAGTAAGTGAAGCCAGTCCATCCCGAAAAAGCCGGGAAACACTGTACAGCTGCTTCATCCTTATTCGGAACTATCAGCAGTCCACATCTTACGAAACTCCAGGGAGTTTCGAAACAGCGACCTCCCAACTGGTAGTTTGAAAACTAAGTGCGATTTAATCACAATGCTGATTAGCCGCTCGAACGGTTAAATGTTTCTAATACTAGCCGGGAGGTTGCCGATTCGGGATCCCCTGGAGTTTCGTAAGACGCGCAGTGCTGATGATTCCCAGTAAAGACGAAACAGCTGCACTGTGCTCCTAGGCTTTTCGGCATAGATTGGCTTCCCCTACAAGACGGAATTTGCATTAAAATACTCCATATCAGTGAAAACTGAAGACCTCAAACCTCACCGATGGCTATTGTTACGTAATAAATTTTCGCGTGCGTTCTGTGATGAGTTAATTAAATATAAGAGTACCTCTCGTCGAAGCTAACAACTCCACTGCAGTAAGCGTCTGCTATTACGCTAACGGTTGGTGTTGGTAATACTCGACTCGTCGCTGGACAAACCAACATGACGTTGACAATGCCATCATTTAGGCGACAAAGCTTGTCAACCGTCCAGCTTAAATACGACTCAATATGGACCCAGGTGTTAACCATATTCGTATTGTACCACCAAATTCATGTGAGTTACCCAAGCAGTATGATTTGTCTCTGGTAGTATTACACACTCTAAATAGCAATTCCGAGCAGTTCCGTTGATGTTTATCCAACTCGAGTCTATCAGGAGCACAGTCCATTCACACATTCTCATCAGTAGGACTGTGGGTGATGAACGCTGAAGGGTGATTCTCCGAAGAACCACCAGTTTTGCTTTATCAAAAGGACGGCTTGACATTGGACTCTTGGACAGCGACAGCTGTATCATTTCGTTGGCCCTCTGCCAACACTCCTGTCCTCTACCAGATCTCCTAATGTAGCGAGACATCCAAGTTGGTGTTTCTAAGGAGCAAACCTCATCATACACAAATGCTAGTTCGCTGAGTTCACACAAATACAGGCACAAGTGGCCTGCGAAGTGACATGCAGAGACTCTTAACGGGTGCATAGAGCCAATCTTAAATCGGATTCCACCCTCGTGAACAGAACCAAATAGAGGTTGATTTGTAACGAAAAGCACTGTCGGTGGGGAACCTTAAAAATATCAGGCGGATCCCAACGCTTTTTCTACTATGATCCTCCCCGTTTATCACTGTCTTAATGAGAATACCAACAGGATTCCTATTCACTGAGCTTCAAAGCCGTCGCAGTACCCTCTGTTTAGTTTCTGACTACAGGTAAATTTGGTGCCTATTAACAAACCTTCCGGAACAAACCAAAGTTTTATTGTGCTCCATCCAATCTATTGGTCCGATGAGTATCAACACTGGAGGCTAATTATTCTGGTCCTGTTGTTCGCCCAGTGACTGATGTGGAGAGTCAATAACGGAAGCTGCTTCTACTAGTCCTAATAGAACATCCCACAAATAGACCGACGAACACTTTGAGCAAGGAGCATGAGCAGACCAAAAGACAGATATTTGGCTCCTCATACTTGATCTTGTCCTGTAATTTCTAATCACATTACCACGATGGGGAACATAGTTGGCACAACCACTGACACACCGGTACGCTCCACCCCACTCCACAACAACGCATTGATGATGTCATCTCGACTGGCGACAAAAAACGTCTGCAATAGGACTGTCCAGCAAAGCAAACAGACTAACGATCATCTACGCTACTTGGTTGTTCGATTTGACCGCGTGAAATACTGACATTCATATGGTAATTCAGGGCTTTGCTGAAGTGCCGGAAAGAAACAGAATAAACAGTAGTTTCCTCCAAAAAGGAATCCCCTCAAAATAAGGCAAACCTATCTGCTCAGCTGAAAGTTTCTCCGGCGACGAGAAGCCCTCTCTGTTTGGAAAAGTGTCTCTTCCAATAACGGGCCAATCCCCTGAGTTCGTTCCTTGGTATTTAAAAAACCACCAGAGATCGGACATATTACGTCAATGTTCTCCTTCATTGAAACGGAGACCAAGGAAAGAGAATGCTATATTGTTGTCGGACGACTCACCTAATTCGCCAGTACACAAGATTTGACTGGAAATAACAAACGACTCTTAAAAACCGGTGACTGCATGGAAGAGAAATCCAAGTCAAAGGTAGGTAGTTTGTTACAGCAAGGAATCAGAGAAGAGAATCGAGAATGACGACTAGATAGGCTCACAATATTCTAGGACTTCTTAGTTGGTCAAGTGGATGTTCATCTGTCAGACAAAGAAATCAATGAGATTACAGGCTATCAGAAACGGGTGTTGGGAGACACGAATGATATCTCCAAGGCTTACAAACAAATCGACCAATCGCTCCGCAGCGCAATGATGAGCGTAAAAGCATCCAGTGCAACCATTAATAACGAGTACGTAATCAAGAGGAAACTGAAGGGCATCTAAGCGTTCTGTGCGTTGCTGCGGCTCCTGGAGGCAGACATTCAATGACGACCTGACTGGGTCAACAGACCTGTACTGTACCAGCGGGGGCAAGATGAAATTGCTGAAAATCTTGGTCGTCATTTCTCTGCTCGAAGTTCATCAGGCTATTTCTTAGTTTATGGGTTTATCCGAAGCGCCCCCAAGGGAAGCATGCTGTTCATAGAAAAAGCCGGTTAGTTTTTTCTAAAATGCTTAACCTTCAGGGGTCCCCCTGGTAGTAATCATCGTATTCCGAAAAAGAAGCTTAATCGTCGGGGGTCATGGGACTGATGCGTTAACACGATGAGGGCGTATGATGCCCATCAGTTCCTGTCAAATGGGTCAATTCAGACAAGAAACTATAAGCTACTCAGCTATACACTAACATAAATGATGGAAGACGATACGACAGCCTGAGCACAGTAGAAGTTAGATCAAATGCATTGGTCCCCACAAAGATAAAGAACCATTTAAAAATGCGATTAAGCTCCGAAGGATTCAAAATGGTTGCCCCTGTCGCCGTACGTGTGCCACACCCGATGACATTGTACTCGCAGGGAGACCACAGTCTCTTTACTCCTGATGGGCTCTTTGGAGGTGGGGGGTCGGTGTTACTGAAAAGAAGATGAGAGTGCAGTTGTTCTTCTCTGGAGGCACCAGCAAAAATGGTCTCTTTCCGAGATGGTCTCCTTTATGGTAGCTTTACCATTAAGATATGCTTAAAAAGATCAAGTAAAACGGGTCTCCTCTAGGATAGGGACTCTCCTGAAGGCACTTACTCCAGTGTAAGACAAATTCATAAGGGAAAGGTGCCTAACGCTGATTACCGTCCGGTTAAATGTGCTACACGAATTCCAAAAACCGGGACGGCAGCCTCCGAATATCGGTATAATATGTTCCACCAAACTGAACTACCACCTGCACAACATTACGTTTCTTCGAAGATTAGGCGGGAGCAATAGCACTTTTTAAAACGGCAGTGCATTTCAGCAGCGTAAGAGCGTCTTAGGACAGCTTCATTGGGCCCAGTTTAATAAAACTCATGAAGCTAAACGAACAGCCTCGGGGAAGTGACTTGAAATATTGCTATTTCATGAATCCCACTTCGATTACAACCGATAGCCACTGGCACAATCTAAACAGGCCCGCTATCTCAACCAACCTAACAATCCTCCTTTCCATATGGAAGCTACTATCCCTAGCGAACGCGAATAGTGAGTATTTTAAAGTATGGTCCTCATTGAAGACAACGACAGGAGTGGGCTCGCATATACTATCCCATATCTTCAAAAACAGAAGTGCACGTAGAAAAATTTACTGAACTGTGCATGGACGTTTGTTAACGGTAATCGGTCCATGAGTAAATGAAATACAAGTTTTGTCGCTTTTCAGTTAATATCTGTTTCGTATTTCATTATCAAAGAACAAGTCTGTTCCTTATTCCATATTGCTTTGTCTCCTTCGGAGAAAAAGGATTATTACCACCCCAACTAAGATGGGATTGTTCTCTGTGTCTGGCTTCTGCTCAGGGAAGATGAGTGTTTATTGCTGGAGAAGCAATTATCAGGCAATTATCAGGGGCCCGACAGGTACCAGAAAATCAGGCGCTGGTAAGTTCTATTTAGCAATCCGTATTGCAACTATGCGACATGTTCCACATTTTACAACGCTAAAATAGCCCGAGTACTCTATGTACACGATATCGGAAGTAAGTCACTAAATGGTCAGGGGTTTTCGTTCGATGATACGCAACAAACATGTTACTCAACGAGTTTGTTCAATCAAAGTGTGCCCGAGAGTGTTCAAGGCGTGGCGTGGTCTCAGTTCGTCAAGTTGAACATGTGCGGGTCAGTGGACACCGGATAAAACACAAAGTATGGGACGAACTAATCATATACACAGAATCTGAAACCAAATTAAAAACGGCGCTTACGAATTCTCATTCTGCCTGGTTGTTACAAAGTCACAGGAGTAACCGTTGAGGTCAATAAAGCATACAAACTGGCTGACTCCTGAACCGCTCCGCGGAAATAGTTTCATCAACCAATCGGTGTATGTCTAGGAGCACTGGGAAAGCGAACATGACTTGATTATCGCTATTGTGATCATAGAAGGTCTAGGCGTTCATAGGTTCCATCGATTGATCATTTACATGATCACTCACTTATCTGAGTGATGGATTCTTCATGCCAGCCGGCCATCGAACTGATTTGTGTCATCAGGATGTCTAATTATTCTTGAGGAGACCAGCTAAGTTTGTGCTTTTAACATGGAATTGCGTGAAAGATTACTACAGAAAATTTCGCGAGCAGTAATTGAAATTCCTTCGAATGTGTATGTGTACTCTTTGCACGAGCAACCGCGAAGTGGAATTCATACAGAACGGTCGAACACTGGCGCCATCGTAGCCCATAAAAAGACTCAAATATTACGCGTTTAGCTTGCAGTTCACCTTGTCTTCAAACTACTTAGAAAACAGTTGAGGGCGACGATTCTACGAACAAATCGCTGTTCCATCTTTTGTGTCCATCATTTGGTTGATACCGGTCTTCTTTTCTCCAGCTGATCGAGTTCGCACAGATGCCAATCACAAACTAGGACATCTACAGAATTCAACCATGCGCACCATATTCAAAACGATTAAGTACTGATAACATAAGGTGTTGTCTACATCGACAAAAGGAGTGGATAAATCAAGTGATTTTCTCCTTAAGTGGCCGCGACCATTGGTTCGTTCGCTGAGCTGGACGATTTGATTACCGACGATTCATTCTTAATCGAGGAGCCATTCACAGTGCATCGTTTTGTGATCAAGCTGTGCGATGTGTCAGCGATTTCTCTTTTAGAACTATCGTTTAGCGAGGGCCGAGCGGCTCAAAGGTACGGTAGAATATTCACAGGCTACAGTAGGACGTGTTTGTGAACAGCTGTTTGCAACAACTTACCGAAGGTCGTGTACATTCATAAATGTAATAAACAATAAACACAGAAGCATAAACTAGTTCGACTGTTTGAGCACAGGAACACGGATGTCATCCAAGCCAGTTAATAAATGCGACGGCTTAGCCGGCGGATGACAACAGTGGCTGTGATCAAATAACACGGCGGCTGTTGCAAGCGTGGTCTGGGAAACGACCTCGAAAAAATTCTGTGCCAACGTACACGTCCTCCTAAATGAACCATTCAAATTGCCACTTTGATATTTTTATTGCTTCCGGCCCATTTAGAAAAATGTACCAACCAGCCGTAACATATGATTCCCAGATGACTAAGGCCTAGGCACAAGCACCGCAAGAGAGGACAGAGAGCGCCAGCTAAGACATGATTGCACGAAATAGCACCAGAAACAGAATATACATTCATCGACAGTATACGATGGTCTAGCGGTGGCCCAGTTTATTCTTTTATGGGTTGAGTGGACCGATGGAGCTAGCGATGGAGTCATCTATCATTGATTGCAGGATAACATACCCAATAACAACCGACCACCATGTTACTCCAGACTGACACTGAGTTCACTCAGAATCAACAAGATGCTGAGCGTTGGTACTGCACCTTGATGTTTTCCATCATTAATCGTGGTAAGATGAGGTCAGTAAAACCTTATTCATTTGAACTGACATGCTTGTACGGCAGTGAAGCGTCAGTGTTCCTCGCTGGTATTGTTATCAATGATGATGACGATAAATGAAGTAAAAAGACGAGGTGTTCACGGCGGAGAACACGCAACTCAGCAAAGTGTACTGTGGATTGTTATGAATTAAGTAAAATACGAGTGCGGAGCATCCTAACGGGTGAATTAACCATGGAACCGAAGTAGCTCAAAGTCGTTTGACTTTTGACTCCTATGTTACTCTGTGAGATGGTCACAACTGGTACGATTCGCTGATGTTCTCAAATAGTTTTCAGAACAGTGTATTATGCTGAAAGTAAACTTCAATGGAATGGTTGAGATGATGTAACTGATCTCTATGGAAAAGCACTGAAAAATAAACATCGCCAGTGAAAATAAGAATAGAATGAGCACTTTCCTCCAAGGAATTACCGTCTAGACGGACTGGATCTGTTGCTCACTACAGAGTGGTTAAGTGTGAGTAACACATTGTTTCCAGTAAGACCATTTGACTCTTCCGCGTAGGATTTGATTTGAGACTGATATTTCTGGAAAGATCACCTCCGAATTATCCACTGCCATTAGGTGTTCCCGAAGTGTAATTTCACTTTCCAGTAAAGACCAAGATGAAAGATTCGTGCGTTGGGTTTCCTCACATGCGGGTAGCAAGTACGTAAACAACCATTCGTAGTCAATATCACCATCATTGACAGCAATACGCCAGTAATACATGATGGCGCTTAACTGCCATACAAGCACGAGGGAGGAAAGCCTCAACTACAAAGATACTAGACCTTACCGTTGTGTGACGATTTGTGTGCCTCCATGACCCATTGAGCTATACTGGGTGGTGTCCATGCGACACCCACAGAGTCTCTCATACCAGTCTGGTGAATGGTTAGAGGCCTGACCAACACAGTTTCCTTGCCCTTCAGGTTTGGGGTAAGAGCATGTGTGGGGACTTGTAATGCAGTTGCATTTCCCGCCAAATACCGCTGTCTTGCGGTCAGGCTTTTGAGCCAAAGGTTTTGGTTGGGGGCCCTAATCGTTCTCCCGTCTAGGCCTGGGCACCCTGGTAGTGTCCTCTCTGTGGAATACTTCGGTGGAGCACGGGTGAGTATCACAGAAATTTGACTATTCAACACGCTTCCGTCTCCATGAATGGTTTCATGATATGCACAGCCTAAGGGGCTCTAGTGCCTGATGTACCTCTTACTAACACCAGATTGGCTGGCTGGAAAGTAATCCAGGCGGGGCGTGCGATATGTGAACAAAGCCACCCGTCCCAGGATGGGTTTGCAACGACCAGTCAGTCCGCTTCCAATACTGCAATCGCAAACGCATGTGCAAGTTCCGCGGAAGGTCGCGTGAGAGCGGTTGCAAAAGTTGAAACACGCTATGAAAAACTTCAACAAAAAAGATACATACTGTGCATTGGGGTGGTGGACAATCCCATTCTCCAGGATCTCCTTGGGAGATTTGTTTCCTCCGAATGCTAAACCGAAGTTTTATTTGTATCAAACAATGTTTAGAACATGAACCTAAAACGCACTGCCTTCGTCAGACAGTCGACGATCTGAGGACAGAGAACAAGCTCACGACAAGGAAACCGGAGAGCTCTAGTTCGAAAGTAACCCGTATAATTTTCGCGATAGGATATCTTCGTGTTTTCCATCAAGTACGTCGATAAAATTCCTACCGTACTCCGATACGCACGCACTCAATCACATACATATCACTGCAGCTACCTCACCCGGTGGTCAAACCGATGCAAGGTAGTCACTCAAATAAGCGAGGAGATCAACGACCATACGGCATGTCTTATTAATACAATTTATCATCATTTATTCTGCAACATGAAGCTGTTCTTGTAGTGAAACAATTATTCCAGTGAACGACATTCAAAAAACCTCCCCAACATGATCTACAGAATTTAATGCAGCAAAACATACACTTGTGTGGGTGAAAAAAGGATGTAAATTCAAAAGGAAGGCAGGAATAGGAAATGAGACCCGACTTACAGAGAGCAGCTGACAGCAAACACTGTCCCACCAGAGATTGAGTCGACTGATATTGACAAGACCAACCTCCGTCAGCTTAAAGACCGGAAAATGGCTGGGATTCTGAAATATGAGGAATTCGAAAACATGAAATAACAGTGGGAATGTTGATACAGTAAAAAAAACCTCAATCACGGATTGTGATATCGAAGGACCAAACTGTCCATCCTATTGTGATTCAGGAATTCATTTTCAACTAGCTAAAATTGTTTAATTTGTTAATGCTAAGTCCACCTTAAACAACAGGCATCAATAGCGGAATTAATTTTCGAAGCTCAAGACTGCTATACGGAGCGTGTTTTGCGTCCTGTCCAGCAACGCGTCGTTTGTAGCACAAACTGGATGTGACCGTTTGTGTCTCTTGTTGGGATAGACGGAGTGACTTCAACTCTCACGGGAATTCTACTTATAAGTACCTGAGGGGGTCAGAAAATGTTCATGGGTTTGGGGTATCCCCTATTGGCGAGGGGAAGTGTACACCACATACTTAGTCCATATGTCTAGGATCCAAGCAGATGTACCTACCGTATTAGCGGTCTCACAAGGTTTGAAACCTGAAAGTCGAAAATCATTACTGATAAACACTTTCATGTCCAAAAGCCAGCCACGCTAAATTCGCTAACTGCCAACCAGAAAGACAAACAACCATAGGGGTTTTGGTGCATTATATAACAAGCCGTAAGAATCGTCAGAAAAAACGCCAACCGTGATTAAAACTCCAGACTGAAAATCTCACCTTATTCACGCTTGCCAATTCCATGGCCTCGGATGATAGTTGGCACAGCCCCAAAATCAGATCATTCAAAGCGGTCGCATCAAGCTCGCTGAGGATTAGAATACACGATGACAATAGTGTGACTGCTAACCATATAGGAAAATTACGTTAACGGATCTCGCACAAGAGGGATATCAGTATATGCACTGTAAAGAGAACAAGCGGATAAACCAGCCTAATACCAGAAGCAAAGTTGAACCATTTGGACGGCGTTTGGAAGTGAAATCAAATTGGTGGATTGTTGAACGCGTATGGTAAGTAAGTAGTGATTGTCTGAAAAAAGGATGGCATGTCCCTAATACCGTACACTACTATTACGAAACACTCTTGTTCTCAACTCACTCCAGAAGGGTGCTCAACGGGCTTGGCTCTCTAATCCTGGTTGTAAAGCAGACTAAATAAAGTTATCTATACTTGAAGAAGTCTGCAGATTCTCTCTAGAAAGGGAGAAACGCGTTCAATAACGAATGCTCCTTCTACAAGGGCGTCACTGGAGGAAGGGCGTAGCCTATCTTTGGGAACGATTACTGGGGGGATGGATATAGTGATCTGTCAAAAGGGAATCATGAGCTTGTCAGATAGGTTGGCGCTAGCAAAACATCAAGACATAAGTAAACTCGGTTAAGGAGATAAATAATTCATATTGTCATGACTATGTGAACCATACCTTTCATACATCATTAACTCGTAATTATCGCCCTATATTTTCGGCTCGTGTACTACCATTATTAGACGATTAAAGCGTACATTACGCCCTTCTATTCTGCCTCCCCTCTAATCTCGACCTGGAACCACTCGACTCTCGCAACACATATGCCAAGCAAAATTAGTCTTAGGCGATAGATCAGGAACTGAGATATTCCTACAAAAGTAAAGAAAACATACTTGGAGCGAGCGAACAAGGCGGATAACATTGAAGACAGGACAGAAATATCGTTCGTTGCAGATGAAGTGAGTAGAGGAGTACCAGATTGTGCCTGATTACCAGGAGTACTCACAAGCGGACCATCCGGAGGCTTAGTAGCCGCAGTGCTGCAAGTGGGAAGCGGTTTGAAATACAGTTGGGCGACTGGTTCAACTTTCAAGCCCAACATCCAAACCAAATTCTGAAAACAATGACAAGAATAATAAGCGGGGAAAGTATAATATACTAGTAAAATACACAAGATGAAGAACTCCATTCTGCGGCAGATACGTATATAGTAAGAATATACTGAAGTAGACCTAGGTGGACGATCGGTCTATAGACAACTGCCTGAATAGCAGGGCAAAACCAAACGACACTACGGTTATTCTGCTTTCACGATGGCCTAGAGCCTGATTGGGTGACCATTGAAAGGCAGAAGCTGCAACCAAACTGACGAAGGATAGAGCCGTTGTCGTTAGCACTGGGTTTCCGGGAGGCCAAAGGATATCCCTAATAGTCAGGAGGTGCCACCAATAGAAGAATCCGATACTGATATTGATCCCTTGCATTAGCGTGCCACACACGACACTATTAGTAGACCTACTGCTGCAGCTGCTCGAAAACGATTCGATTCCGGTGATCCCGATGACAGCGCCTGAAAAGTGCCAAACTAGGCTATACAGCTTAGGGACCTAGTAATGAGCCTCATCAGTGTGAGAACACTGTACGACAAGATCAGGGTTAATCAGCTAAAGCCTTAAAATGAATAGAAGAACAAGGAGAAGGTCTGGTGTTAATCTACCACAAGCTCTCAAGGTGTCTAAACCACTAAGCACTCACACAGACATCCTATGTACAAACTGACCGGATGAAGGTCAATAAACTCGATCGTTCATCTTCCACCTGGAGGAGCACAGGAGGGTGAGAGGTGTAAAAACGTCAAACAGTTTTTTCGAAGGCTTCGCAAACTCGCTCCTAGGATGCTTCCACGATAAACAGCAGTGAAGCAGGTAAATTCAAGATTAGCATATGGTCTGATGAAGACATAATGCGGTAACAGATCTGAATGTGTCAACTCACATAAAAAACCACAACAAGCAAATGCGAGTGCACACTGAAGCCCAGCGACACAAACAAACACTAGCCAGTCCTTTGTGCGAAAGGGATAATCGACAAACAATAGGAAGTTAGCGTTAGGGAGAGGAAATAAATCAAGTTCGTGCGGTTGAAACGGAAGGCTCCGTGCAGCATGGAGCAACAGAGGCGTAACCGGATTAGTGCCAACGAAATCAACTGGTTGTTGGACAGGAAAAGGAAGTTCAAGGACCCGGGTAAACAAGCAACACAAGAGGAGTGTGAAAGAGCCCGTAAATAATAATATCCCAAGAGACATAACAACTCCTGATAAGTAGGATTTCGGGCATCCAAAATAGGGGTGGGTATGAAGGTGGTTTTGGTAGAACATCCAGCTGTAACCTGAGACCACGATGACATTGGATTCCATATCACCGGATTCTCGTGTTCTTTTATAAGCAGATTGGCAGTTTGGAAAAATGTAAACTACCGTTCCCAAGATAGAAACCGACAAGGACAGAGTTATGCAATAATGGAATTGCAAACATCCTACCGGGAATTCGATAGACATTAAAAGAGCAACAGCTCACCTGTAAAGTGGACAGCACGATATTCCACGAACAACCAAGAAAGTTTCCGTAAACCTGGGCCATTCCAAGAACTGCGCGAGCCGCTTGCAGATGTTTCACCGTGAGGATTAAGGACCCAGTGGGAGATGTGCCATGAGACTCGGTAGTGCTTACAGAGGAAATCGTAGACGAAGTGTTAGTTGACTGGGGCATAGTTGCAGGTCCTGTTGTGGTGGGCTTTGTGTTAATATTCACACTGTTGCCGACTCCCTGCGTCACTACCACAGCTACTGGACTCCGTTCGAACGCATCCTCATGTGGAATCGCAACAGGCTGAAGAGCAGCAGCACCAGTGGTACCTAAAAACACAAGAACACGAACAGGGGTCAACAATGAATAGATGAACTTCAAAGCACAACAACAATTGCAACGAGAATTAATATGAGAACTCCAAAATACAACTGGTGGAGGAATAGAATAATACACTGTGAAAGAGGTTGAGTAAATAAAAAGTACTTGCAGGATTAGTTCCTATCTGTCAAAATATCGATGAAAACCAAACATAATCTTAGGGGGATGCGTGTCCGAGTAGCCCCATAAAATACCTAGCTTCTGATCTCGTATCAGCAAACCGCAATCATATAATGAGTGTAAGCGGGTATAAAACCTAATCGTATCTCAAGTACCGAAAGACCATTGGAATTCGTACTTGTCCCAGTGACCTTAGTTCTTTTCACCTCCGTCAAGACAGCTACGCCTGTCGGGGAACGTAAGTATGCACTGGGGGAAGTAACACAATATCATTATATATATAT
>SJOL01001804.1:1410686-1437076 GCA_004794785.1 Opisthorchis felineus | reverse complement strand
ATATATATATATATATATGTCTCTCGTGTATCTCCTCATATGGAAAGAAACAATACCAAACTCACAAACGAGAGATTCATCTGGGTTCCAGGTGGGTCTCTCGCAAAACCAAATTTGTTTGCAAATGAGTGTATTTCGCTAATACTAACCTCTGTTCGTAGAACCCACAGCCAAAGACCTGGCATAGGGTGCTGGAAGCGCCGACTTGCACAATGTCATAATGAATGAGTCACGAGCAGTCTCCAACTTAAGCTTTCCACAAAGACCCACCATTAGTTGAAGTGACTCCAGTAGACTTGCCGTAATTTTTTCGTCCGCGCTGTAGGATCAAATATACAAAAGAGTCCATCAACGTGAGGTGGACACGAAGACATAACATTAGAAAAACAACTCCGACATACTCATACGGACCTGGATTCCAGTAGAAGTGCAAAGGCTGACAAGAGACCAGTCCAAGAGAGTGACACAAACTGTTCCCGCACGTCTGCTCCGCTGATAACATAATCTGTGGTAGGTTCCATAGGATCTTCGCCAACAGGGCAAGTTACGATAGTATTAAGGCTTTGTACAATCCGAAGCAAGCATGAAACGGCCAACGATAGACAATAACCATCTTGGAGAGTAGGTGCTTCTGACCGATCTAGTAGGTCGACTCTAGAAAAAGCGAATGAGAACATCTTGAAATTACTGGACCTGGAAAACATTTCTCGGGAGAGAATAGATGACACTAAAATGAAGAATGGTTATCATGAATCTCGATTACTCGAGGACCGATAAGAAGTCTGCACTCACCGGACACTAAGAATCAACAATGCCACCATCGTCCTTGCAATGCGCATAGATATATTCAAATGGAAACCACCCACAGACACTCCGTAACCACGAAAACTTCCAACTTTTAAATGAAAACATGTTCATGTAAACCAGTGTATGGACACATGTGATATCGGTACCGTCAACGTTCACAGCGAATTCCGAGTAGTAATCAGTACTAATTAGTATATAAAAATTGTCTCCATGCCCACTACGTACGCCGATAACAAGAGTCAAATGAATCAAACATCGATTGTTCAAGTTCAGAGATACAGGAAGGCCCATCTAGCTGCATGTATTGAGCGCTCCTGCGGAGTTCCAGTCACTCATTGATGAAAAGGTGAAGTCCTGAGTTTTTTACCTGAGACAGTTCACATGGCTAAAATTCCCAGCTTCCTTCCACGGTACAAGATCCAATTGGGGGCGAGATGGCTCAGTGGTTAGAGCGCGAATCTAACGACAGAAAGGCCCATGGTTCGAACCCGACCTCCGCCTCTCGACTTTCCCTGTCTAGGCTTGAGCAACCTGGCAGTATCCCAGCCCTCGTGCTTCCTTCCATTGGCATGGCAGTTAGGCATCGAAAGGGTGCTACAGTTGAACGACAAGAACCAAATCGATTACCCGATGATCTTGGGCATTGTCCAGCAATGAGAACTGCAACGTTTTGGACTTCCAAATCCCTTATCACTTAGACACTTAGACGTATTTCAGAACTACCGAAAGGGATGTAAATGCGCAGGCTGGGTGTGAATCTTGACTGTCTTCATCCTCTCCGAAAATTCGGAATAAACTACCCCTTTGAAGAAAACTCTGAATAAGAAAAATCGCTACACGAAACACTTGTTTCTTGTAAAAGCTGTTTAACAGAGAACTTTCTTAATTGCAAAGGCTTAAAAAGCACCCATGCCTCCGGAACAGGAAAAATCACATAGCGTGACCGGTGATCGCTTGATTAATCAGGTGTAAAAATCCTGTCTGGATTAAGCCAGCAGAGTTTGTTGTATTGCCAGCTTTAAGTTCATTGGCACAACCACACCTGCTAATGGTGGCGTCGAACGCGCTAGCTGCCATTCCAACGCTCCCATGAATGACACGACAGCCATTCGATTAAGCAGTTAACAGCCTAGCTGCAATTAGTATGGTGTGTGTATCCTATTGTATCATCTCGGTAAAGGTAACTGGTTCATATACTGCGCTTAGAAGTCACACTACCCGAGTACAGCAGGCCATTGAAAAATTGCAACTGCTGGCGGTGGGTTACTCATGCAGGAAATGATGAAATTTTCTGCAAAATAAACGGAAACGAGTATAAGCATATCAGACAGAGATCACAACTACCGAATACAGCCCGTCCCTTGATTAGCTGGGTGAACTACATTAACTCATGGATTGCATACCGTTTTGGGGGCAATTGACCCTTTTCTAATGAACATGTGCCGTATAAGTCATACGAACATTTGTCCTTTGATCATCTTGCTCATGGTACAGTGGGCATTCCATCAAAGTTGGCGCAACAAACAAACAAACTTTATTGAGTGCCAATAGGTGGACAGAAAGGTGGATAAAAATGCCATGAAAAAATTCTACTACGAAATAGGAAAATCTTCGTTGCAAGAAACGAAGCTATGCCACTCAGCCAGGCTGTCCGGTTAACCGCAGCGTCTGACCTTAACCGTCACACACACTTGCTACAATATCGAACCTGTAGTTGCCGGCACCTGAAACCGAGCCTTGACCCCTACGGTCAAAGTTCCACTGCCGGATTACGCAGTCTCCAGTCCCGTTCGCCATTTTACATGTGTGTGCTCAGCCACCTACCCACTGAGGCAACTACCAATTAGGCAAGTGGAACAGATTCCGACGTGTCTACTGGTGAATTCAGTTAGGACAGAAAGCCTTACAGCAGTGTTATCCACAGAGCTCAGCTGAGTCACTGAATTATATCTGTCGATTCGTTCATAAGCCAAGTTACGGTACGAGACCGATGCGCTAAGTCCAAGGTGTTTCGGAGTCTAAGTCAATGATGTGCTATCGATTCAGGAAAATTCCAATCCCTTTGTTTGAAACAAGATAACAGTTACGGACGCCATTTGCGAAAATTCACCAGGCTCTTCACCATTGGTATGAACATGAAATTCGGTTGCACGTCTCCTCGGGTATTTGAACGTATATTCGGTTGTTCAACCTATATTGTTACGTCATTGATGGCCTTTGGGGCCATGTCAAACCAGAGTACTTGTATTCAATCAATTGGAAAATGTTTGGGACCGATTGGGTAGTCATCGTTTCAGAGAGGTTTGGTAAACAATCGGTTGTTTACCAAACCTCTCTGAAACAGAGTACTTGTACTTTTAAGTTACGGGACCCGACGCACACATAGCTATGTCTGTCATAAGCTTCAATCAACTATTCCGACCCAGATTACCGAGCCTTTCCTCGTCCAGCCGTTTGCGGAATTTTTTCAGTTGAGGTCGTACCTGAAGAATAAACCGTAGAGCAAAAACATGTTCATCTGAACTGCCACGCGAAGACAACATAAGGTGATCCTTCGAGCAATAATACGAGCCGAAATTGGGTGTCTGGGTATCTTGAATAGGTCCGCTGCTGAAATGAGCCGACCAACCTCAATCAAACGCTTGTCACCTTGAACGCTGCTTCCCAATAGGTATGACCACAGAAGTACCGTCAAGGACTCTCCAACGCATTTTGCACTATAAGGTTCGGAAATACCATATATCCGACAACGAGTAAACTAAGTAGCCTTGCTAAAAACATCTTTGGATCATAGTCAAACGAGTTTCGATTTTCCGTCGGCACACGAGACCGAATGGCAGGTAACACTGAAACCACTGAAAAGTACGAGACAAAAACAATGGACGACTAGTACCTCAGGCGTGTCTGTTTTTGTTTTGTCTCAACTGTTTGTATTTATTTTGTCTCCAAAAGTACTTCATGGCTGTGTTGAGCTGGCCTGCTTAGGGAGCTCCCTTCAAATTCCCCTTACTAGTCCTTAATGGTCCCGTAATTGATTGCACGCGCTAGAATTAGGATGGTTATTTGTCCAACTCAATGCATGAGCACAACCGTCGTTCAACGCGATCACCCACATCGTAAGGGTTAATAATGTTAGACAAAGGTTGTTCTTGAATGCCTAAAACCAAACTAATCACCTAGCTTCCAATTCGTTGTGGGAACAAAATTATTCCCGGCGGCCAGTAGAGCAGTGTGAGCTCAAGATGGTTCAATGGTTAAAGCGCGAATTTACTGACCGGAAGATCCGTGGTTCGAACCCAACCTCTGTATCTTGACTGTTCTTGGCTAGGTTTGGGCGGACAGTAGCGCAGCCCTCGTGCTTCTTTCGGGTTGCATGGCAGCTGGGCACCGAAAAAGTGCTGCAGCTGAACGATTATATTATTATTATTATTGTTATTATTAGTATTAGTATTATTATGTGACCGATACCCAGTTATTAAATTACTCTTGAGCCATAGTATTAAAGGGAACACAGTTCATTTTCGTTTGAACCGTGACGTAACTTGTTCCCCAAAAAAGACTAATGATTGAAACCCGGATACAACGCTGTCTCCCTCCCAAGAGACAGTGAGATGATTAGGTCCCAAATATATCTGAAGGAGTGCTCCCAAAGGCAGGATGGAAACACCAACCCGGTTTAAAAGTATTCTTTGCAAATACACGCCTCCAAACGTTCAATCAGACAATCTGAATCTGACAGCACAAACACCATCGACATCGGTTAGCCTCCATTTCTTGCAGTGTCTCTACCTCAGTGCAACGAGTGTGATGCGGAACCCAGCCTGGAAGGCGGACCGCACGAACACCCAACCTCTTCATAATCTCTTTCCCAATCTTCTACTAAGTCATCCTTTCTGAAGGAGGCACGGAGAACAACACTCGTCTCGGTAGGTAATGTTTGGGCATGCGTAGCACATGGCCGAACCACGGCAGCTGATGGTGCTGAGTGCTTTCCGCCACTGAAGTACCTGCTTTGCAACCAAATTCCCGAATACTAGAGACAGGAAGCATACGGCAAATAGGACTGACCTACGACTGAAAACAATATCCTACAACTTGAACAAGAAAAAGTCAGATGTACACTGTCCTACTGTGCGTCGGGAAATTTCAGTTGCGAACTTACAGGAACGAAGTCGGTTGTAGTATGGGAAAGAAGGAACCTTTGTAATACAACAACGACTGGTTGGGGGCATGAGGGCTAACCACAGTATTCGGTTGGCCGGATTCTTTGGCTGACGGGTACAATGGAAAGAAAAAGCATAGAAAACAAGAATCAAAGCGATTCCAGATAGGTCACTTTTCAAATGGGTTCGGAAATGGAGCGGTGAACTTTTGGTTTCTAGCGTAACTACGTGACGTTGTACAGCGAGTATGCAATGACTGAAACAGTTCGGCTGTTCGGTCGTCATGGTTGATCATTGCTCATCGACAAGTCCACCCTTGGCGGTCCATACTTTGGGTAGCTTCAGTTAACATACTCGCTGTATGAACCCCGGTGTTTTCACCACAGGAGCGTTTTTTCTGACGCAATGCACTACTTACGCGGTTGATGTGAAATATCACCGACAAGATATGTGAGTCTTACACGAACACTCAGTTCGAAAATGAGTGTCCAACTCCACAACGGTGATTTAAGGAAAGCACAACAGATGGGGCTAGTGTACTTAACAGGGAGAGAAACTGGTGACTCAACAGAGTTCCACAGCTTATGTCAAGCTCATAGCGACTTTAGGGACTAAGTCCCAGTCTACATGACCCATATATTTCCAAGGACCTTATTATTTGACGGACTATCCACGTATATGAATGTATACCCAAAAATACCATAAGTTTGGTCTCGCTTGTCGCATCAGATTGTTAGTGCACGTGTCACATAGGGTGTTTAGGAATAAAGTCCACGGCCGTAGAAGATGAATGTCATCAAAACACACACAGCAAAACACTTCAGAGTCCGATCGCAGATTGATTTTGACAGGAGGTAAGTTGTTTCAGATAGAGAATAGAACCCATCTACGATCGTGCGAGTGTCAGTCCCCCCCCCCAGCACTCTACAGATTACAGGCCGCAGTAATAGCACATGAATGATGGCAATGCGTAGTCCGAGCAGGTATGTTGAAATGAGTATGACAGGAAGGTAGGGTACCTAAGCAAACAGACGACAGAAAGTTGATGACAATCGTAGAAATAAGTTGATCCAGCTGAGGGTATTCACACACAACCCTTAGTAATGTAGCCGTCTATTTTCGATGATGTTCCACTACAAACGGGATACGTGAACTACAGTCTCCCTGTAAAAAACCTCCCTCTTTATAACTAACCACTTTAATCGGGCAAAGTCATGCAGGAGAGTAAGTTAGTCTCTTGTTCGAAATATAAAAAGCCTCATATAGTAATACTAGTTAGTGTGGTTTCCTTACAGTAGCAGGATGATGTTGACGGACAGTATGTACCACTTCTCCAGAACTGGAGTTCATCGAAGATACGAGATCAGCACGCCGATGAGCACCGGAAAACTACAGCCATCCTGCTCTGAGGCACAGAGTTATAACCCAGACGGCTTAGTAAGGTTGCTGATGATGTTTCCGCAGTCCAAGCACCAAAGAATAGGCACCAAATACGAATGACGAACACTTAAGAATCACGCACACAAAAAAACAAATTGGAGACCCCAACCACAGATACACAGGAACAATGATACTGAATAATCTCTGAAACACTTACCCAACTCATCACCGAGCAACGGATTGTTCAGGACCGTTTGAACATACTGACTCAACGTGTTGATTAGTTCGCGAAATATTTTCGTCGAATGTTGACGCATATCGTAAGACATACACACATGGCTAGGCAAAGACGTTGGTGACAGAAAGTTGGTCAGAAGGCAAATAAATCAGTCTGAGAAAATTTGTCAATAAACGATTATTGTCGAGAAAATCCCAACAGAAATACGGCATTGTTGCAGATTGTGCTTCACAGCAAGGGCTTAGATGCGGCATTGTAACATAAGCGGACTTGGAACAATAGGGATAAGGGAAAGAGACAATTGTTGGAGAAATTGCCTAACTGAAAAAAGGATTTAGGTACACCTACAAAAATCCCATTTAGCCCGTCCGACTATGCGAAAAACGACAAAATAAATGTGTAGGCAAACGAAGCGTGAAAGTGATCAGCGCCTTTCCGTTCTTTGAACTACACGTTTGATTGCAACTTGACCGATTCTCTGGGGAGAAAAAGATGAGAGATTTTGCCACTGTCCAAATTTAACTCAATACCCACACACAAGCAGGAACGGATAACGTTCTGTACAAAAATTAACATTCAAACAGACTGATTTTTTCACTGTTATTATTAACAGAACTATCTTCCGTTGCAATTTGACAATCGAATTAACGTTAAAGGAACCTGCATTAGGGGAAGCTATATTGGTCACACACGGATCATTAATCAGTGATCATTAAAAATTGTTCTAGTAGGATCCTACGGCGCAACAGGAAAGATCTTAACAATGGATATGGCAGAAATCATCCCTGTCCAACTTATATCGAGTTTTGAAGACAATTTGGCGTTTATGCCGCTGGAGTGGCAAGCCGTGAGGGGTCTTTCATTAGATGAACAAACGGCTGTTATACTCCACCTTACGTTTTTGCAGTATGAGCCGCATGGACGCGTACTGTGAATCGCGTTGACATAGCATTTGACTGTCGACAGAAAAAAATGGAGGCATTACTTAAGGCTTAGAATGTAGTAAAATGAATAAATAAAATATTATAATAATCGTTCAGCTGTAACATCCTTTCGGTGCCTAGCTGCCACGCCACCCAAAGAAAGCACGAGGACTGGGATACTGCCAGGTTGCCCAAGCCTAAAGAGGGGAAGTTGAAAGGCGGGTTCGGGGTCGAACCACGGACCTTCCGGCCAGTAAATTCGCGCTCTAACCACTGAGTAGGGTAGGTATTTAATAGTGAGGGCCCGTATACATGAACCAAAAACGTTAGGTCATGCGCCGCCTCTAAATTGCACCAGAATGCGTTCCAGAAGACGGATTTCTACAATGCGATTTCATCCGGTATGAAAAGTACACAAAAGGACGTCAGCAAATTTGGTCCCGCCCGGTGAAATCCTCGAGTGGACGAACAGTTTTTCTCATAACTAGGGAGCTTATCGCGCTTATCGCTTACACTGTTAACTGTATTATCGCACGATACGTCCGCAGTCGCCAGGTGAGAAACAGCTGATGCTGACTTCCGGGTAAGTATTATCATCAGTTTATAGGAGGCTTAAATGACTTTTCATTAGAAGTCCATAGGTTGAGCTATGCGAGGCCACAGCACAAGTTACTGTCAACGTGAACTGTCGCTCTGTTCTGTTAGTACTTTATAATGACTAACCTGGACTATGAGTCTCGCAGGCGCAGCTCGTTTGCGTACAAGGAAAGTGTCCGAAAGGCACTGAGGTTATTTTGCCTTAACGCAACCACGATTCACAACAACAAAGTAGCTATGAGCGCACCATGCCGTCAAAGAAACTGAAAACTCAATGCAAGGTTGTCGAAGCAAATCGGGTTCCGAGAACCTAATTCTGCGAATAAGTAATCCGTACAACATCGCTATGTGCCGACAACATTCTGTCCAATAAAAGTGAAAAACCCGCTACAAAAAACCAGTGACACCATTCGGGTGCTTCCTATTGGGGCGCGTAACGCAATACCGTCCGCTCTAAAACCCCAGGGTCTCCGTCTGTAGGAAATCGAAAGACAAAAGCAGTAAAAGTTGCCAAGTTTTCTTGGACAACCAGTTCGAGCGTAAAGTCGGAAGAACTTGGTAAGGCTGGTGAACACCACTTTTCAGAATATTCAGGAGAGGTCTTTACGCAGTGAAGCAGGCCCACTGATATGGACAGCCACAATGTTGTACCGTTGACTGAGTCTAGGCAATTAATCTAGATGAGCTGGAGACAGCTCAGTGGTTAAGAGGCCAGCTTACGGACCGGAAGGTTCGCGGTTTGAACCCAATCTCTGCACCTCGACTGATCCTGTCTAGGCTTGGGCAAACTGGCAGTATCCGATTCCTCGTGCCTCCTTCCATTGGCATGGCAGCTAGGCATCGAAATGGTGCTACAGCCGAACGATTATCTTTTTTTAATTAGTTTAGATAGTATGCTAGGTAATTACCTATCTAGTAGAATGTCTGGAGGTAAGATTCCTTTCTGAGTCAATAACTTTCTATCCGTCAAGGCTGACAACTGGAATTCAGCCAGTCGAATAAATGACAAATAAGAAATTATTTCATTTAACGACAGGAAACCTGACCAACGTGAAAAACCACAAAATTTGTGCCGCAGCTTACCAAATTAATTCTGGTTGAGCAGAAAATTTGTGCAAAACTTCAAGTGCGAGTGCACGTTGCCAAGCTGTCTTCTCGACATCCAAGAAACGAATCAATAAAGACAGGTATATTTCACATTCGGTATTCTGAAAGTTAGAAAGGCCGAAGCCGTTTGGATGGGCAACAGAAAGAAACTGGAGATAATGGGACTAATCTGTGCTCATTCAATTACATGAGGAAAAAAATTGGAAGAGTTCGTCCAAAAGAAATCTGACAGCTACCCGTATCCAACCCAATCCTGAGTCTGTCGTGCACGAGTTCTTGATTAAAAGGTTCACAAATGTCGACGAGGGACGTGGAACATCCGGTACCCAAAACCGTCAACGGTATCGAGCGTTGGTAACAAAAGTGAAAGGTAGTTCACATAGATGTCACTGAAGATGATCGAGTGCAATAGTAATAAGAATAGTAATAATCGTTCAGCTGTAAAACCCGAAAGAAGCAAGAAGGCTGAAATACGGCCAGGTTGACCAAGCCTAGCCAGGAGCAGTCGAGTGCAGAGGTTCGGCTCGAACCACGAACCTTCCGGTCAGTAGGTTCGCGCCTTAACCACTGAGCTATCTCACGCTATAGAGTGTAGACGAATGCGATTCACCACACTCACGGGGTCAGCAGTTCTCTTTGCCGAAGCGGATTGCAGTGACAGCGACAGTGAGTAGAAGCTCAGCCAGGGCATCCCGAAAAAACAACACAAGTATCAGTGATGAACAACACAATCAGCATATTCCAACATTTTGAAAATTTGTTACACCAGAACCTCTCTCTGGTGACCACTCCTGGTGAGCCCCATCAAAACCTCCTTATAATCCCAAAAGACAAAATTTTCAGCCAGTAGCCAGGTAGACTAGTCCTCCTCCTCCAAAATTGAAAGGTCGACGTGAATGATACGGTAATCTACGTCTTATTTTCAGCGTCAGACTGCGATACCATTTTTAATGTCACAGCAGCGGTCACTGTGGGGAGATTTTTGTAGCTAGCAGGAATGCTAGACTGGGAATATGCCTTTCGGGGCTATTGTTTCGGGGTGCAAGTGAATTTATTTACCGCTCCGCATGAAATTCAAACTCCAAAAAACAAACTAACAACAAAATTCCTCCAAAATCTCATTTAGTTGCGCAGTTTTAAAGGCTAACAGTAAAAATCGTTCAGCTGTAGTACCCTCTCGGTGCTATGCCACCCAAAGGAAGTACGAGGGCTGGGATACCGAAGCCTAGACAGGGGAAGTCGAGAGGCAGAGGCAGAGGTCGAGTTCGAACCACGGACCGCCTAGTCAGTAAATTCGCGCTCTAACCACTGAGCCATCTCGCATCAAGGCTAACAGTTCGAAGAGCAAAACAATTACCCAATGAAGAATTTGGATGTCTCCATTTGTATATTAGAGCCAACTGATTTTCATCTGTCTACCAACCTGAAAAAGAGGTCGGCATACGGGATGCACGTGTGTTGGCATAACGCAGTGGTAAACCGTGAATGTTCACAGTAGGGACTCACTAAGCAACGGACTATGTGATACAGTACAACTGCGTGTTGTCTATAGGAAACTGGATAAATAATCGCACAACGGATCTTCGCGTCCGGTTTTCCACATAAAGCATTTGACTGACATCAAATAGAAGAAACCCGTTTCATCCTTCCCGATCAATCATTGGGCGCACTTTCGCAAAGGAAGGCATTAGGAAGTACGAGCGCAGAGGCACTGGCAGGTTGTGGTTGTGCACAACCACCAACCCATTGCTGATGATGTCACCTCGATTGGTGATGAAACGTTTGCAATCAAATTGCCCAGCTCAGTGAACAAGCCAACCATCATCTACGCTACCTCAGCTAACAACATTTTCTCCTATAGAAACCCAAAAGCGCATTCTGTGTCGACTCAAACTTGGTGCATACCCAGCCTCCCCAAGAGAGGTCATCCCCATGTATTCGTATTCGTATTGGTCTCAGTTAGGAGGGACATTGTGTAAATGTGTACGTTGGTTCGGGTCGTCTGAACGCACGGTTACTGACACAAAGTGATAACATCAAAAATAATCGCAATGAACTGAGATATGAAGAAGCAGAAAATTTTGGAATTGAAAGTGACTGAGTAAAAATGAGTATCCAACAATTGGGGACTGATCATGGCGTTTGTAATGCAAAATACAGAACGACTCCAGCGTCATAGTACCAGTACAAAACAAACCAACGGAAACGACCAGTGCGAACCCCCAAAGAAATAAATGGTGGTTACTAAACCCAGATGTTCAAAGAGTACATCGAATCAGGGATTCTGAAGCAAGTAACGGACTTAGCCAAAGCTATCAGCCTGAAACCTACAACAGAACGTACCAGCAAATGAAAATACTGTTCCACCGTTACGGTGATCAAACGCTTCAAGCGAACGAGCAGCGGGAAGGTTATTTTCTCCCCCGAAGTCGCATTTGTGGAAGACGAGTAGACAGCTGCACTGGCGTGGGCCACCGCAGCAGCTGCGGCGGCCAGTGCTGCTGAGGCTACTTCGGCCAGACCGGTTGGTGACGAAGCTGAAGGTGTCGGGCGCAATTTCAGACTGGGGGAAAACAGTTTGATCACCAGTGGACACAGATTTGTTTTCAACAAGTAGGCGAACGCCACATTCTGAAAATAAACACACAAAAATTGTTCATAATAGAGTACAACAAGAAGAACCAGAAAAATTGATGGCAATAAGGATGATATCGACCATAAGAGCGACAGGATTCGAGGAGACTGTTCAAGACAGATGTTTGCTTATCGAAAAGTGAAAAAATAACTGCAAAATCGAAGAAATGAAGAAATTTATATGAGAGAAGGGGAGACAGATATTGATTCCACTGTTAATCCGGCACATTTATCGCGCAGTACTGGTTCACATAGTTTCCATGCAATTCACACAATCCAAGGGGCCTGGAAAGCTGTCCTTTTGGTCAAGCCTACGGGAACTTACACTTGGCACACTCATAATTCCGGATTCATATGGTTGTGTTTATAATGGAACTGCTTGTGTTCAGAAACTAAAAGCGATAACAGACGGTCCGGGTAATCCAATCAAGAATCACTGCAGTGGATCTAACGCCTCCCGAATTCACCATACAGTCTGTTCTAAGCACCTTGAGGTTTAGGAACGTGAGTGTGAAACCCCTCTACAGCGAGCATCCCTCTAATGTGACTACGTCCGTTTTCACCAAATTCCTGTTATGCTAGTATAGAATCACGTACAACTCATGGTCGCAACAGCTATGGCAGAGTTACCTGGAACTAACAATTACACACGCACACTCTGTCCCTCCATAAAAGTTATAATGAAATGCACTCTAAAACACAAAAAGCGCTAGGTTGTACCACATTCCGCTGCGCCCTCTCCCCTAATAGAGTACCTGACTGAACCAATACATGATCGCCTTACAGAAGGTTTCCTAAGCCTCCGATAAGTTTAGATTACAAGGTTAGCTGCGGATGTCGGCGCGTCCTAAAAAATAAGCGGTCCGAACTGCAAGCCAAATCGAGACAGGTGAAAAAATGAATGAGAGAAAGCCGTTGTGCATACTTGGCGGAACAATCGGGAGAACTGGGTGATTATTGACTCAATGAGTTCCAAACCAAGCGAACGATTGAGATCAAGCATGCCAGTCAGCCATTGAGCTGGCTCATCGTTCAGAAGGGCGCATATATCCTGTCACAACAGAGAAAATAAAAATAGACGGTTTGAAGCACATTTTTGTAGAGGAAAACGCAGCGGCGATTAAAAAACAATTTATAACTTATCCCCTGCACGAAAATGGAGGTTAAAGATGCCAGCCTCTGTGGAGCCGAACCTGGTACTAATGAAATTTCTGCATGTGGCTGCATGAGCCAGTATTCCTTCACCTACTTGGCCATAGATAAACCATTAAAGAAATACTGCCATAGGTCGGACACGGTTCTTCAAGGGCGGTTGCTTTCTCCGAATATCGTTTCACCAAACCATTGAACCGACAGCAACCCTACTGCCCAATATCAACAGTGTGTGGTTCAGACAATATCCATATCCGAACATTTGTCTCCATATGGCGGTCGATCAAATAAACAAAAATGATCAACAGCCAGTCCAACAAATTACGATTGAAGGGAGCAGGTATACTGCACGTGACGGCCTTTTGACTCTCGATAGAAAATGTTCACTAAGTACAATCCGCGGTTTCTCAAACCAGAACAGATTGTACGACGACTGTATGTCTTCTCTATGGAAGATTTTCCCTAAAACTTTGAGTGACGGTTTGATGTTTTTCTGTGAAATAAGGGGTACTTGAGCATGGAGTACTGGCAGCTCTGGTGGGAATGGGCTTATATTCATGGCGAACACTTATACTACTGCTAAAGGGCTAGTAACACAAGAAATATGTCCACTACTAATCAGGGGATGAGGTGCGTCGTCAGCTGGGTTTGCAAGATATAAAGAAAGTGTGCGAAAGTGCGCAATCCCATGGTTCTGAGACCTTTTTCAATAAATTCACATGATTTCCACCATAATTTCCACACATCGGAAAGACTTTGCGTCAAAAATCGGCATACTTAAACAAATAACCACTGCACACACCTGCTAAAACGTCAGCTTCGTAGAAAACTCCGGTTTCAAGTGTTGCGTTCCATGCAAAAAAGATGGAAGGATCATTTCGCCAGGATCCTTAAAACCGCGAGGTTTTCTGCACCTTCATGTGAACTCCCTCTACCTCAAGTACTGTAACATTTTGTCTCCATATTTTAAAATCTTTCCAACCCTCAAGTGTCCATAGTTAACCGCCCCTGTGAGAATGCGATTATCTCCAGATTATTGTGCGAATAGTACTACCGTGCTCTCTCCTCAAACTTACTGCAAAACCAATTGTATGGCTTCTCTCACTCGTCCTAGTCTCGGTTGACTCTCTGACACATCAGTTTATGAGACTAAGGAGCTTTTCAGCTGTAATAGCCCATTCGGCAGCTACGAATGTATTCAGTCCAAAATTAGACTTTTCGACCTAAAACAAGTGGCAAGCCAGCAACTAACAGTGAGGCTACCATTTCAAGATGGTCTCCTTACTCACATTTTCCAAACAGTTAAGAAGACTGGTGAACGCCCATGACATTCGCCCTTCGGATGCTCAAGCAAAAAAGGCTCGATGGAAACTGATGAATTAGGCCCACCTGAAGAGCCCCAGAAAGGGTAAAAACGGTGGTGGGCTGTCCAGAGCTCTCATCGACCATATGAGCAGTACTAAGGACCCAACCCTGTTTCTCTCTCCACTTGTCGGGGAGAACCTGAGGTATGTGAACAATTCTTACAAAACGAGAGGATATGATGTTTACGAAAAGTCGGTAAGCCGAATTCAACCCTTTCATCATCCCGCAGACCACAAAAACCACTGGCTTTCACGTTGTTCCGAATCTACAAACCAGATCTCTTTGTTCACGGGCAAGGGTGTGAACTCGCAGTCTTATTTACGTCAACACACACCATTCCTGTGATTTCTCTGAACAACCGACATTAATCAGCGCTCGCGTACAACTAGCAGATGAACTCACAACGAAAACCACGTGGCACGAGTAGACGAAGGACAAGCTCGCAGCGAAGCGAATGTCCACATCAAGTTGCGGCTACCGTAGTAACAATGGGTATTAACACACTGTTTCTGAAAAAAAACATCTAAGCGATGGCAGCACATCCAAGGATACGATGAAAACAAGCTTGCGGAAGCCCATGGACGACCAATACGGGGAATAGTCTTACAGTAACAGTATAGCGAGGCTATACTGTATGGCACATTCGACAAATCGGTAATTTTGAACATCGTGCCAATTTACTGATACAACTGTTTTTTCCCGAACCATTCTTGACGCTACTCAGACCAGCTACTAGTGACTACAGTTGCTCAAAGAAATTTACAACTCACTTGAAAAAGCCTGTAGGCGTCCTTTGAGGCCGGTCTCAACTCGTCAAGGCTGATACATACAACCTCATCCGGCCGAACTGAAAAGCAAAAAAGGTCGTTTCGGCTTTCCACAAATGAATGGATCACAGATAAAGTAACCACTAGGTTTCAGAGGAAACCCGAACAACTGTAGTGCCAAGAGAATAACTATGCGGATGACCATAACAACTACTAAGTGATAACAGAAAGCAGCCCTCATCGGCCCGGTAACTGATTCCAACCACAGACTTTGGAAGGGCTGAGTCCGACCTATAGACTGGTTTTTGGCGTTGTGTGGGTCTTTGCATAACATATTTACTGGAAACATCACCGTTTATCTCATTCGGTTGGTGGACTTTTTCTACGCTGCGGGATTGTCACGATTAACTTCTTTCAATCTGTCATTGACCGGTCGGAGAGACCTGCCACTATGCATTTCGGAATGTCGTAGATAAAATATGATCCCGAATGCACCAGTAAATCCAAATCCTGTTTTTTGCATCGTTGTCCACATCCCAACCAGAAACACATTCGCAGGCTTTGAAGCACGTGATCGCATCGTGTAAAAGCAAACTGTATACTGGTCACAGAGTGGTTTGAAAACATGTTATCCTAACTGACAAAGCTCCAAATCAAACAGAAATCGTTTCGCGCTGGATAGCTCAAACAATACCGATCCCCGCACAATCAAAACATGCTGGATCATCAGAGGTTCATAACCGGAAGTGAAGAGAAGCTGACAAAGCAGTTCATTCGACAACTATACTTGAATCCTTAATTCTCATTCCAAACAGGCAGCACTTCAATCAAAAGCGAGCCCAGCGAGTGGATGAGTAGAATGTTATCCTCCTTAGAGTGTGAGTGCTAAATGCTTGAGTATCGATTTCTAAATATCAGAGACTGTGTTTGCAATGTGACACGTGAGTATTCTGGCTAACAGTGATTCCAGACAAGTGGAACTGTCAGTTTGGACGGATGAGTCTACGAAGAGAATAGTATTGACGAAGTTGGGTCAGGGGGGACAAACAGGTAAAACGGGAGGAAAAGAGGCGTCAGCGGTCTGTTTTCCTCCCGTTGTGCGTAACAATAAGACAGGGTTTGTAATCACATCAAGAAGCTGTTAGCACGTACCAGCTTTTATCAAACAGTATCAACCGATAAAGCGAGTCGTACCACGTCAAGATTCCTTTAAGCCCAAGGAAAAACAAACTTACGGTTATGAGGACCGATTGCTTTGTTTACTTCGTCGGATAAACTGGCTTCTTCCTTGAGGACCCTATCGAAAACGGCACAAGCGCACTGCCGAATAGCAGCGGCCGCGGTATTCACAGTCGCTGGTGTCTTCGAGTTGTGTAAGCGCAAACACAAAGTAAGTGCCTGGAAGAAAACAAAAACATGAAACAGACTAAGGTTGATAAACACTCGCCAGTTGAGTGTAAAAAATACGATGCACACCAAATCGGCACTAGCCCGGCAATAAATGAAACGAAAAGTAATATATTCCTGTGTTGACACTGGTCGACGTATTCAATGCAACGGCAAACTTATACTTGTCTTTTTGCACACGTTATCGGTGAAATGGCAGGTGCAAAAGGTTACGAGACATAGGCGACTTAAAAAGTCATGGGCACGAGGTGCGGCGTACATGCAGTCACATTCTTGGGAATGTGAATGAGGAGCCTAAGCTGGAATATACAGAAACTTAACCAGAAGGAGGAGGAGAACCCAAAAGATATCACCGAGAATAGGTGAGAAGTTAGCGCGAGCTTGCACTTCACAGCGTATCGCCGCTTGATACGTATAAATCCCCATAGGAAAAGCACTTAGAACGAGAAGCCACTACCTGTGAATGGTCGTAATAACGTTACCCTTCCTAGCTCGATCTCCCCAAAGAAAACCATATGCATGCCCTCCGGAAGAGTGACTCCACCTCCGAGTCAAGGAGTACAAAAGGACGGTACGGGACGAAAAAAAGTCATGAGATGCGAGCTATCTTTGAAATTATTCAAAACCTGGTTGACATGTTTGAAAAAAGCCTCAAAGTTAGACACAAAGACTTATCATTCCCCCTATGTTGCAAAGGACATTTTCCAGAATCTCGATCAATATCACTTATTAGGTCAGAGGAAACATAGCTTAGCAAACCATTCAGGTGTGACTTTTAAGGGCTCATATAACATTCAACCCAAAGACTGAAGACTATGACACTGCGAAGTAGCTCAGGTCAGACAGAAATCAAAAAGCACATATGGATGTTGACCACGGGCATCTCGGTCAGCATTTCTCACCTCAAACCCCGTATGTTCAGTTAGTGTACACAAGATGCCACACGAGGTTGACGAAAATCTGGTTTGCACACAAATTCGGAACAACAAAGGGTTGCTTAGCGTATGCCAAGAGCCTGACCGGGATTTTTGGTCATGTAAGTAATGTAATAAATGTCATTTTGATTGGAAAAACCGGCCATCACCATCATCATCGACAGCATAACACTAGTGTTCAACAATCATAATTCGCTGCTGGTCATAAAGCATGATGAACAGAGATAGGCCAGCCGGCCGTTGATTAGATTCCATTTGGTGTATTTTAGCTAGATAATATTCAGAGACTCCAGTTCTGAAAGACTACTTCGGTGACAGAAATAAGGCAAGCGATCCAATAAAACTTGCTATAAGTAGCGACACCAGTGGCGACAAAAGCCTTTGCCGTGATGGATGTGCGTTAGAAGAGACTAAAGTATCCAACAAAGGAACACGAACAAAAACATTAAATTGCTACCGTACCCTGTCGGTGCACAGCTGCCGCGCAACCCGAAGGAAGCACGAAGAGTGAGGTAATACCAGGGGTTATTTCGGACCACCTACATCCGAACACATTGATCGAGGCCTTAACAACTAAGAAATCTCTAGCCGATCATTTATCGATCAGCAAGTGTGAGTGACAATCAACCAGACTTGAGTTAGTTACATTCAGGTAAGTGTGCCAGTTCTTGTCATCTTTAGTGATAAATAATGCCTTATTCACTTTGGATATGGAAGCCGGGTAACTGAAGAGTTGCTGTAAATCATCGGTTTTAATTTCGTTCGCGTGTTGTATGCTTTGACACAGAAGCATACCCAGAAGCACACTGTTTATTAATCTTATATCTCCATTAATGTTGAGGGGAATTTGTGAAAGTTGTATTGTTGCTGGCTGCACCGCCTGATTTCCCTGTTTGCAACGACAGCTTGTCCCTTGAGTGCAACCATCACCATCGTCTAGGGGCGTAAACAGTGATTTCAAGGCATCACTGATTGGTGGTTGTGATTTTGAATGGTATGTATTTGATCCGATATGGATAACCAACACGCCAAGGTTGGAGAAAAACACCTGTATTCTGAAGACAGAGTAAACAAAAGGCCGGAGGACTGCGAACAGAGAACATTTTTAGTTTCTACGAACATTGTTACTGTCATTTTAATCCTAGGCAACCTGTAGCGCTTTACTGTTCATCGCTTAGAACACCCAGGTGTCAGGAGAGGATGTCTTTTTGCACCTGAGTTATTTTGTTTCGTAAGTGACTCGACAGTGAAGTCGGTACAAAAAGGCTATTTTAGAGTATGCCTTCGTCAGAACGTGCGAACGTCGAATATCCTAATAATATTTATTTGGTCGGGGAACAAATCCCCTAATGGTGATTACCGCCATTAGGAGTTCACGCAAGTAGATGTTCAGATGGTTGATGAGACCGAACAAGTCACAGCATTTCAATACTAGCGTTCTACTATTCTACCTAACCGAAAGGCGATACGGCAAAATACTCCCTCCTGTAATCCATGAACACATTAAGAATGAGTTCAATCATTTCACGTAGAAGGGTTCGTGTGTTTGAAACCTAAATCCGCTTGATTTGCAGACCTCGACCACTTTATGCAGAGAACAGTAACCACTTGAAATTTTTACCGTTGGTATCGAGGGTGAATCCGACGAATTCCAAAAGAAGATTCACCAGTTCGGCAAAATGACCGATTCCGCCTTGTAGAGAGCTGCTCTGATAGTGTGCAGCAACGACTACCTCACTCGTTTAACCACTTTGTCTAGAGGCCTGAAAGTTAACACAATAAACATTCGTCAAGTCGGTCTCAATGTAGACTACCCTATCAGTTTCTGGAGTCCCAAACCTACCTAAGCATATGCTGCGAATCAGCTTCACACAGTCGCCATAAAGCAGTGTCAGTCGGAAATTCCATATACAGTTGTAGACAACAAAGGTCAAATAGTCCAAGGCGTGTGATCGTATAAGAAACGTCACCATGGACCACACGATTACGTTACTTATCGAGCGTAATGAACTCAACGTTAAATGGTAGAAACAAGGAATAGTCAGGTACTCATTTTTACGTCCTTCGAGATTATTTTTGTTAACCGTTGGTAAACATTTACGGATGTCTCTGCAGACAATAAGAAAGTGAAGCATCGATCATTTTGCCGAACATTTACTAATTTTAACGCAGGCAAGGATACCAATGACGGCGCGTTTATTTGGTAGAGTGGGATTTGGTAGGGAAAAGGGTCCAGACGAGTGCATCACAATCATAGCTAAAGCGGAATGACAGGGTCAATAGAGACCCAGCAGCAGGAACAAGCAATCACAGCAGGACTGACGTCTGAAAATTCCCATCGTTAGACATGTACTGTACGATTTACCTGCAGGCGGGCTGGTGAAAACATGCTAGTAAGGGGGGAAGAACGACGACCGGTAATTCTATTGAATGATACTCAGTCTGTAGTGACCCACTAGTGACTTTCGACACTAAACTGTCTCACTCTTAGTTTGTCTGTTTATTCATAGTTCAGTCATTCGGGGAATCGAGGGTATCCTGTCCACGAAGACAGCAGAAAACAGTGGTTTGGTCTATAAAGCTCAATGCAACGCAGGCTGGTTAGGCAGCGCAACACCTAAAGCCATTGAAAAAGCAAAGAACGTGTTCAAAAATAGAACCCTTGGCAATTTTTAACACAGTGAATACTTTCATTTATAGCATAGCATCACTGGACGATACACCTCCGTAATATTAAGTCTCAACCGCTCGCGGACACAAGGCACTGGGTCCGTAAATAGTTCTCTTATCGTAACCAAGAAAACGTCAGGTGGATTTGGATGTGCTGACCGAGAAAATCAGTTCTCGAGAGGTTTAAGGTCCAGTCATTTAGAGGTGGATGATGTCTAGAAAATCTGTTAACTTCGTGGAATGTATCGTGGTCCCGTCTTGTTTGGAATATATTGCCTAGTCGTCCCAGAGGAATGAGGATACTTGAGCAAACCCAAATACCTCCGTGTTCTATCGATGAAGCGAGGAACCAATGACAGGGTCCCCATTGGCGCCACATCAAATGCCTACACTTGAGTTGGACTGGTTGCGAAATTCTCATGTGGATTGGTTTAATATTACTAAAAGGAACCCCTCGAAGGCTGCTACAGCATCAGACTTATATTGCCTCTTAAAAGAGGGCTGGCGAAAACTATAGTCAAGAAGCCAATTACAGTAAGCTGACAGTGAAGTCAGATGCATTCAGTGTGCATGCTATTCTGGAACAGGCGGTTTTTAAGTTCTTAATTGGGCTGGCGCTCGAGAGATGAGCAAGAAAGTTGTCGGTCATCTCGGAATGGGCACACAAAGGGTTCCTCACCGCGTGGTCAAAGCCCAGGCACCAAATTCGCCCGTAACACTACTGAAGTCAGCGTGAGTGAAGTATCTGTCAATGGATTCTCCAATCGCCTGTGGCCACCAACGTCATCCGCCCCCATCTTTACTACCCAATTCCTTTGGATATCCATAATCAGAAACATATGCATTAATTTTATGTTTTATCACGACAAAACGATCAATTTCGGCCGAAAATCGCTTGACAAGGTAACCGAGGTATGTTTCCAGCACACTTTAACGCATGACCGCGTCCTGAGACTGCTCTACTATTAAATTCGCTCAGGATTTCGTTCGTTGTCGACACCACCAACAACCAACCGACGAAGTGAGGTTGGCCGATCGGGCTCAGATTGTGTCATTATTTCGTACTCAAGCCCATGAGTCTACTAACCTACACCAGTGTTAGTGTAGAGAGTGTATATACCGTTTGCTGCATTGTTTCAGTGTACGACGTTCTTGGTTTGTGGGACACAAAAATCAAAACCGATTTCATGAAAACAGAAGGAGGACATCTTACAAGATGCAAGCATCTCGGTAACAACTGTCGAACCCAGGCCACAAATTGAGAAATAAATGGACTCTATTAGGCAGTAGATAGCAGTAGTCGTTCAGCTGTAACACCCTTCCGGTGTCTAGCTGCCATGCCACACAAAGGAAGTACGAGGGCTGGGATACTGCCAGGTTTCCCAAGCCTAGACAGGGGAAGTCGAGAGGCAGAGGTCGGGTTCAAACCACAGACCCTCCGGCCAGTAAACTCGCGCTCTAACCACTGAGCCATTTCGCAGTACCGTAGTATGTTGGAACGAAATGAATAAAGAAAAACTGATTCTCAAACGTATCAAAATATTTTCCTTAAAAAGCGCCGCTGTTTCGCCGTTGTATTTGTCTATTCCAACTTCTTCTTTGCTCACTCATCACTATCACCATCATCAACAGCAATACATCAGTAATAAGTACTGCTATTTAACTACCATGCAACTATGAAAAAGAATGTTCATTAAAAAATGAAGCACTACAGAATGACGACGAATAATGGGACAGAGAGGGTAGCCTAGGGATTGCCTACCACAAACATCTGAGGTGTTCATACCTCCAACACTATGTCAGACAGCCTTAACTAAAACTTACAGTGTGAACGCTACCGATATCGGTTAGCCGCCATACCATTCAGTGTCTCGAACCGAGCACAGAGATGGTAATTTGGACCCCATTCTGGGAAACTAACGGCACAAACATTGACCAAACTTTTCGTATCATCCTTCATTCCTCTCCGCTCATGTCATTCTGCCCACCTCCAGGCTTCCAACACTTCAAATTAGGCACGGAAAATAACGCTCTTCTAGGTAGACGGTAACCCAGCGTACTTAAAAATGACCCAGCCACCTCGTCTTGCACTGCTGCAAAGATTTCTTGAGTGAAGTACCTTCTGCTTCACCAAAGGCTAGTTTCCTGATCAACTCGTTGCGAGTTCATTCGTTTCAAACGATTTCAGCTACAGTTCTCAGACAGCGAGAGTCAAGGACATGAAAATGTCTCAGATCCTCTATCCAATGTGGCCAAGCCCCACAGCCGTACAGCGATACAGCGTGCAGTGCACTGTGATACACGCGTCCTTCCTGACAAATTGGTAGGCGCGATTCAAGCCTTTGACGAAGCTAGTAAATCGTCCGAGATGTATATAGTGTTCCACAACTTCCAGTCCTCTCTCGAATTTCTGGAGGCAGGATCAAAGATTGCACATGCCGCAGCATAGTTTTGCACTTTTTGAATCCGAATCACATAGCCTTGGTCAGCTCTTCTAGTGACGTTTTCGCTTCCACTTTATTTTGAGAAAACGAGAACAGTGGGGTCTTCGTATTTCAGGTTGACGTAAAACAGGAGGTGCAAAGGGTCTAATTACGACTGGAATCAAGTTAATTCCCCCGTGACTTCCACATGCCCTGCGAGCACTCATGTGAGGATGGGCTCTACTACCGACTCACCGTATCCACATAATGAACGGGGATAATTAAATGATCCACGCCACCAACAGTTTATATCAGTATGGTCTACTTGAGTTGTAGGTTGGCACGCATGAGAGCGGCACCATATGGCCAAGCGGTTTCGGTCGTTTCGGAAGGTTGCAGTGCACGTAGTTAGTCCTTCGCAGCAGGTGTCCATCGTGTCCAAACTAAGGTCTGGATATTGGGCCATGAGACTTCTTTTGTTCGCACCTACGCCGCGTATAGTTGCATAGGGTGCTATATTTCATGCATGTGCCTGCAAACTGCATCTTTGCCTCCAGCTTCGGTTCTAATTTTTCACAGAATAAGTTATGGCGTTGACAGTGAGTACATGCATTCTATCCTTAGTCTTTGTGGCGCATCTTGATATAGTTCGTAAGTATGCGTGGCCTATTGATCCATAAGACGCGGGGTGCATCAGCTCAGGATAAATCCAAGAACGCACCGAGGCAACTAAGAAGCCAAAGGTTTTCTGATCCTCATGGGAATTCGGGCTTCGAGTACCGGCTACAACTCAGAGGGCGCTTTGGGAATGTAGAGGAACAATGAATTAGGGACCTCTTGTTCGTCAAACTCACCCTTGCTAGTAGTTTCCCACGGACTGTCCAAGAAGTTGTGAGCAACAGAATAGCAGTTTGTAACACCCGCAACTCCTCAATGTTCGACTCCATTAGAATCCACAGCGTTTCAACCAGTGCTGTTGCTCCATCCTACCAGTGTGGAGTTAAACGACTAACAACAATCACCTCAGAGAGACAGTCACGATTGATCAGTTTCTGGACGGCAGCCAGACAGGTAATGATTATCTTTTGCTGTTTGGTAGAGCACCCATTAAGAAACGGTTCAACGACATGAATGTTATGCGCCAAAAGACCTAAGAAGCGGTAAAACCTGACAGGAATATTACTCTGCCTTAAGTCTTCATTGCTATTCATTGTGGCGCGGAGCCACACGATCTGCTTTTCCGCAAGCTGTGAACGTAATTCAAGGGTTACACGGGTTTCGAGCCTACCTCTTTTATTGGAGCATACCTTCTTCTCGTCTCACTGGCGAGAGTTCTGTTATCTTGTATTAGCGATTCCACCAGTTTTAAGTGCAATGCATGCTGGTCTTCAGGCATGTTTTTTGGAAAGAACGACAAAAATGAAACGCAAACACCTAGCCCATCTAACGCGCCAAGAGCTCAAGGTCAGCATTGGCGATCAGCTGCGAATCTCATCTCGGTTTACTAAATTCCTAGGTTCACGGGCGTCAAGGATTTTTGCTGGATTCGGTAAAGTAATGGTTTTTGTTAATCCGGTTTGGGTTGCGGGGTCAACAAATGGGTACCACTGGTTCAACATTCGGCCGTTCATTCGGGACTATGGAATCCGTAGTAGGTGGGTAGTGTCTTCACGTAAAACAGACAAGCTTACATAAAGACAAAAAGCAACGACTGATATGGAAATAATCCAAACAAATAAGCCAGTTTTCTTTTTCCTTATTCCCTCTGTTTTTGTCTGTTCTGGTCTTTTAACTCGCCCAACCATTCATTCCTGTCCTCAATCAGTTTGTATTTTTCAATTTGATTGTCATTAATGGGAGCAGACAAACGAAACGGTAAAAGTCAAAGCAAGCAAATGCATAGGTGGAGCGGATTTTTTATCCCTCAGCCGTGTACCAAACAGGTAAGGTCTCTTTTGGTCGGGAGTGGATGGTGTACAACGGACTAATGGGCAGGCCAGTGAAGAAACCTGAAGTTGCTGTTAGTGGCAATCGACACTTCAGCCGGAAGCGCATTTCAGGCCAATACGCCTCCTAACGAGGGGATTCCTTTGTGCATGGCAGGTGGCTAAGCTATCGCTGTATACTGAGAGATTCAAAAGCGTGTTCCGTGAAAATCATTCGGGAGCTCGCAATTTCGCAATGAGCTACTGAAGCTTTTCCCTGAGTCGCTGAGTTTTCCGTCTTACTGTGTTTTCAAAATCACTCTTTGCATCGCAATGATGACCTGAACACTCTGATCTGCGCTGCATTGAAATGTAAATGTTCAGGGGTTGGTTCCGAAATAAAGTAAACAATTGGTAGTTATCGGGGAGCCTCCAAGAGATACGGCACAGATACACTTGAAGGCATCTGGGAAACGAGGATTCCGCTAGCTTTGGAACTGTATTAGGGGCCACCACCAACAGCGAAATGTTCACTTAGGAACTACTCACGATAATTAGTCAGATAGAACTCGGCTAGCATAGCAAATTAAGCACCCGAAATCTGTTATTCATCCCCTTTTATCTATTGTTTGTCGGCCTTTGATCGGGTTGTTGTTTTCACCCAGCTGGGCGGGTGGCTTGCAAGCTTTTGGTCACTGTATGGGAGGCGTCATCATTTTGCCGTTGGGTGAGTAGCTCCTCAAGCTTTACGTGCGTTTAAGTGTAACTAACCGAACAAAAGCACACTGACGATATCGCTGCTTTCGGTGTCGAAAATTTTACAGGCTTTTTCCCCGAAGTCCATTTCTAATATATTGTTGTTGTGCCTTTGAAAATTTTCTCAGACTGATATCTCTTCTGATGGAGCAGCCGCAAGAGTCTAGCTGAGGGATAGAATGTAGTGTGCGAACACTGCGGCACCATGAATTCTAATCCGGCGTATCCTACAGCCGGTTTTTGCCTCACAAGAACGTGCTCGATGTTGCCTTCAATGTCCATCACTGTGCCTCACCACACCCTTTCCAGCAGTCCACTGACTTTCTGCCGTTGACCCTTTCCCAGCCGCATCCCAACTGAATCACCACGAAAATCCTTGGGATGACACTCACCCTATCACAAACTTAGGTCATTGGCTGAATATTTCTTCGCCCTGTGTTTTACGACAATTCAAGCAGTTCAAAAACAACATCTCATCTTAACGGGTAGCCGACGGCACTGCTGACATTGTTCATTGCGTCCCTGCGCTCAAAGAGGCTGCGCAGCGTTGCCATTATCGCAACCCAGTAAAGAGACAAGGGCTCCTGACGCCGAAAGGCGGCGCCCATTCCGGTGGTGGAAAAGTCAGTTCTAAACCTACCCTCAGTTTCCGTTTGGTTCAAACAATTTCGAATTGGCATCAATCCCTTTACTGAACGTTTCCGGAGCGCAAAGAAGTCATATTTCCATCACCCATATCCGCCCCAAATAGAGGGGAAATATTTCTGCCCAAGCTTTCAAAATTTTAGAGCATTTCAAAAGTGGCCTCAGCAACACTGGGCTTCCTGCACCTCGAAAGGCTGATTTCGAGGGTCAGTGGCCCAAAACCAGAGCAGCCCCAATGACTTCATTACTCACACACTCACCCTCCAAAATGTAAAGCTTAAGATCCAGTTAAATATCATTTAGCTCGACAAACGCGTGCGGCCAGAAAACCACCGATGGAAGAAGCCGTGCAGCTGACTCATGCGGACTAGCCACAGCGTTCCCACAACCCATTCACGGATTCACGGATTCACGGATTGATACACAGGATCGAGGCTTTTGACCAAGTTTCCCGGGTCCGTTTTGTTCTTGTCGTTCAGCGGCTGCCGTACACCTG
>SJOL01001804.1:1318833-1384078 GCA_004794785.1 Opisthorchis felineus | reverse complement strand
CGGAACCTATCGTTCGGATTCAACCAACCTGGTTTCCTGCCGCAATTTTGGTTTGTCTCCTCCATAAGTTCAATTTTATGTACGGTGTTCGTTTGGCCCTATGCATTAGCACTATCTCCCAATAAAAACGTCACTTTACACCTGACTTCCCTACGACGGTGACATCAGTGAGTCTACTTGGTTTTAATTTAAACCATTTTTTTGAGGCAAAACTTGTCATTTGTCTCCACTTCAAACTCTTTCATCTTCATCTCCATTGTTGCTCTTTGCGACTTTGACCATTTAATCAACCGCCCAAGGTCACCCATGGCCAGCAATGATTTTCAGTTTTGGTTCATGTCAACCGGCTTCATCACTGAACTATTCGTACCTCATGCCCATTGTCCGTTTTATGATTTTACAACCGCGCTGACCTTTCACGTAATAAGCATGTCTCGTTGGTTGTACCTCTCTACACGTTGTGTTGTTGCCTGCCGCGTTCAGCTTGAAACGACCCGATCATGCCTCCATCGGCATGCCCCCTACAAGTTGTGAGATAATCCCATTATTATTATGGCCTAGCCGCCCTTCCGAGTCCTTTTTTGTTTCACATCCTCTCTTCAGCTAATTTGCATGCTACTTCATCCATGATGGATTCCCGGGACAATGGCGACTTCTTCCCCCGACAAACACAGCGCGTCTTGACATCCTCTACCAAAACCTATTGACTGCTCTTCCTATCGTTCCTCCCATAAAAAGTTTTCACTCCAGTAACTCTCGCCATGATATGTTATTAAAGACAATGGATACAAAATTCACCGGGCTAGCAAAGAATATTGGAAGTCTTTCGATTTCTTATTAATAATTCTCACCAGTAAGCTCTCAACTGACCAAGAGTTCTTGCGGGCATCTCTCGAACGCCAAAAAGAGTGCACCGTCCGCAGAACCCCTTCTTACACCAAATTTCTCAGCCAACCGCTCCGTGAGCGTTGTACCCCAAACAGTCGCTCCACTGCTTGGTGGCGTTCCACCAAAGGTTGCTTTATCACAGATCCTGTCACAAAAGCAGACTAGCTGAACACTTACTTCGCTGGCTGCTACTTGCCCCTTCCTCCCAATTTCAAGCTCATACCCAGTGTCGCATACTTCATAACTTCTAACGGTAGGGTAGCCACCAGCATCTCGGCAACGTAATCATCACCCTAGCTGATATTTCTACCCTCTTCTAAACTTTAAGGACTCCGTTGCACCAGGGGCCGACGGCCTTTTACCCTATGCACTAAGACAAGGTAGTCAAGATATCGGAATCCTCGTCCTGAATCATTTTGTCCACTCGATATGCCACGGAATCATTCCCTTATAGTTGAATCAATCTATAGTCGACCCACATTTGAAATTCGGATCTAGATAAACTAAGAACTACTACGGGGGGATCCACCATACCTCCCTTCTAATGAGAGCCCTTGAACGTCTGGTCAAAGGCCCACTCATCAAGTTTCTCCTTGCTAAAGATGAAATAGATGACCGGCCGTAAGAACTTCTGTCCCAGAGATCCGTCAGTTGCTGCCAGCTACACTTCTTTGAGATCACCACAGCATCCCACGACGCTAGGCACCCCACTGTAAGGGTTTAACTGGATATCCAAAAAGCTTTAGACCAGGTCTCTCATGCAACCCTGCCGCATAAACTTAGTATCGTTGGACTCACTGAGACCTTATTTCAGTGGTTTGCCTTCTACCGATCTGACAGGGTGCAACTAACGCAAATTGGAGACAAACAATTATCTCCCATATCAATCATTCGATCGAGTCATTCAAGGCAGCGTGCTGGGCCTCACTGTCTGCCCACTGCATGTCAACGACGTCTTCGGCGCTGTGTTCTGTGGTATGGACTTTCTTTTCGCGGACGATATAATAATTGTGTACACGTCTCCTCCCTCTGCACAAGCAATAACCTTTCACCAGACTCAACCAGACTTTGACTTACTGATTTGCTAGTCAAATGGCTCTAGCCTAAGCTTCTCTACTGTAAAACCCCGAATAACATCCTGCTACTGCTCCTTCCCGGCTGATGCGGGCACAATTATTAGGAATCCTGTCACTAATTCCACAGAGGCCAAAGATATTGGTCTCAGATACTCTTGTACGTTTATCTTTTCCTACCGAATCCGGTTCCAGGTTGCCCGACCACGCAGGCTCAGCGTTTTATTAGAACCTGAAAACGTTCAACGCCCATTCACGAAAAGGTTGTTCCCACAGTTCAACCCTCTTCCCCACCGCTCCCGCTGTCAAACCACCATGGCTCAGAGGTTTCAAATAAAATCACTCTCTGACACCGTCTGCTGCACAAAAATGCCTTTATAGCAGAAGGTAGGCCAAACGTCAATTCACGTCCCCGCTAGAGATCCCGTAACTCCAGCAACCTATTAATGTGCCCTCCAGCTCCTACTAAACTACGCCACTACTTTTTCCTAGTTTACTAGGCTTGCATTTGAAACAGTCTCCTTTGGCAACTGCAAAACAACACGCACAATCATACGTTTTCATTATCCGTGTATAAATTCCTTACTTGCAAAACTGCTGCTGAGTAACTCAATACCCAGCTGCCCCCCAATCTCCTCTATGAATCGGATTTGACGCATAGTTGAGTCTAATGACGATGCAGTTAGTAAGCTAGTGGAAGATCCCGTTATTATTACCTGCTGCTCCCTTGACCTGCTTCAAACCACTGTAGTCTGTTGAATGCTTGCCTTATCTGAATGGTTTGTGTTGTTTTTCTTCCAGACCACTTATACCTCGTTCCAGCCAAGTCCCTACACTAGATTACTGCTCCAGCTTGTCTTATGACTTGTGCTCTCTTCGGCCTAACTAACGCAAACCAAACAGATGTCAGCGTTTTTTCATATCTAGAGCGCAATGTACGCCAAGAAATATATGTAGCTCACCTGATAATGTGCTCCACCCACATATACAATTTCGCAGTACGCTTCTGCTGGACATGGTCGCTCACACCAACGCTCAGTAGCCGTTTAGCCATAGTGCACTTGCTCTGACTATCACCATTTCATCCCCAATGTCCCATTGGTAGCTGCCATTTCGCTTTCTCCTGCGCGATCTGCCTTTACCAGCGTCTGTTTGCTCTTTGTTTGTTCAAACTCAGTGAGCTGTTTTACTGGCTGGCTTTCACCCGACCGGAAAAAATATCTGGTAGCTAGAGTACTTTATTAATGCACAAGCCGCATTTCTGTCTGCTTGGTGGCTTTCCACCTTGCAGATCTGACACTATGCACGAGGAATGAAAACCTCGTGGCCAAGTACGCCCTGCAGCAAGGATCGCCCTGTCACGTTAAACTATGGTGCGTTTGCATACCGGCCTCCCATCTTGTAGCGCAGGTGCATCACCTATTGCCGGTGGTTCTGCTTCTGATCTTTAATTCAGGAAATCCATAAAAAGCGCTGTTGTTTTCTGTTTTTCTCTGCTGATGTTGGACTTACCCCGTCATTTATCTGGTGCCGCCATAAACTAAAAACCTTTCGTCTCTCAAAAAAATCTTCAAAAAACCTACATTGGATGGCTTAAGAATACCTGCAAGTCTGGGATGCCCACGGTTTACATCGACGCACAAAGCTGTAGCTGCCTTCGTCATAATTGGGGCTGCACCGCACCAAAGCCCACTTTGTTAACCAGACAAACGCACATCTACCTACTGCTCCCAGGAGCAGACATTTTAAAAAATAAACAAAAATATCTATCCGATGAGACTCCTAACCCTCCACTACCAGCATATAAGACTGGCGCCTAAAGGCCTTTTCGCCATGCATCACTTGTTAATTGAAGCTGATGACAGTGCTTCGAGGACAGCTGACCACCCGAAGAGACCCCATGCGGAACAAAAAATACCTGCGATCTTACATAGGCTTTGTTCAACCTCTGGGGATTCCCTCTGCTCCGCTGCTCACAGAATTGCACATGCGGCCAAATCACCTAAAACAAGACGTCCGTCACGGAGCTGTCCGAAACTATTCACTTCCTGCTTTTGACTGTGCCCTCTCGCCCACTCGTTCCCTTGACTGCAACTACGAACAAACTCCTCACCTGGCCCCAGCCACCTTCGGAATGCGTTCACTCTAATCTGCTGGGCCATCCGTTTGGATCTAAATGTCTCGTTGTCTTACATTTTGTGCTTTTTACAAAATCACTCATTTTTCGTGCTGTCCACCTTCCTTCTTGTGCGTTAGCACTAATTATTTCTCCCAAGGAACGTTTGCAACCGACTGCACTAAAATAACGACACCAGTGAGTATCTTCGGTTCGACCGTACACCGTGATTCTGAGATTCCTGCTACCATTTATCCATGTTGCTAATTCCTCCACTTTATCCTCCCCACTTAAGTTTTTGTAAACCTGGCCATAAGAATAACAGTTCAAGGCCGCGAGGCCTCAGCAGTGGTTTTAGGCTTCAGTTCAAATTGACCGGCCAGATCGTGGCAATTTCGCTGCCCCACCAGATCCGTTGTTTTGGTCCCTCATTTGCAGTTTGCTTATCACGTGCTAGGCACCGCGCCACTCATTTTGCCACCCTCATTTTGTTTTTGCCCGTCACCTACAACCCTTAACGATCTGATATTGTTTTAGCTTGATATATTCCCCAAAAGAAATAAAAAGTTCTAGTAACTGTGTGTTGCCCAGTTTGGGCGTGACCAAGTCTACATCGGATGATGCCCGCTGTTTGTGACATAATCCCATTACCCACAAATCCCGCCATCCGTGCTTTGATTCTAACTGTACCATTATGATCACGCCTGACGGTGCACCACCGCTAGCTGGGAATAAAAATTATCATTATTAAATGTCAAGGCAATGGACGATAACATCATGCTCCCTGGTGTCTCATTCACGGCAAGTGAATTTGGACCCACAAAATACCACCAACGTGGGCTATGCCTAATTTCAAGGGCTTTAGCTCCTGGGTGGATCTTGAGAATAAATTTGGATTTAGATTCACTACTGGTGGCGTCTTTCGCAGCTGCTTCACCCAAGACTTGAGCGTCATGCATGTTGTGGGGTCTCACACCGCCCTCTGTGGAAAAAGCTGGCGAATTCGTTCGCCATGTAGACTTGGAAGAGTTGTGCTTTCAGAGAACAAAGAAAATCTGCCGCCAACTTGATGTATGGGAAAGAATAGTTCTAAAAATGACCGCACACCATGTGAAGTAAGATACTAACTGAACATCTAGGCGCGGGTTACGCCATCAAAGTTAGTGCCGCACAATGCGACGTACCGCGCCGGTTTCCTTCCACATTCTCCCGTCCTCAGTTCAATCAAAACAGATAAGTTACTGATTGTGTTCGACTGCGTTGAGACACTCGGTGGAACTTTCCCAAACAAAATCCTTCCACAAGACCCTCATATGTTTATTGAGCTCACGGGTGTGTTAATAGGTTTCTCTGAAAATGTCAGCTATTTGGTCTATTATTCAGGGAAATTTTTTGCGGATTTATGCCACCATTATGAATAAATTAAAGTTGATTGGAAAACAGGTATGTGTGCTAACGATGCATTGTGTGAAGCGAGCTCATTTTCCCCTCTTTTTAGGTATTTTGGAAAATTCTCCAAGACCTCCATTAAACAACTTACGACCTCCCCGAGCAGTTAATTTTTCTAAATATGCTTAAAATTACGCAAAGCAGTACATGGTCTGAAGCCAAATTTTTAAACAATGCTATCGCTGAAAGTGATCTATCAGGGTTTGCGGACAGTGATTTCATGAGGAGGCTGGATTCTAAACGAAGATGTAAAAACTATAGAAGTCGAAGGCTGATAACTATGCTTTTTTGTAAGCGGAAATTCGTGGCCTACCTATGACAAAGATTTCTATCGTCGCAGCGCGCGCACAGATAAACAAGGCCGATTCTGTGGAGTTCAACACAGCTAAGTTTGGTACGCTGTTTTACGGTACAATGGCTCTGTGATGATAACGTTTAATCAGCCAGAGCACAACCGCCCAGTTGACGAGATTCCTCCCGCTAGGCTTTGCGTTCAATAACACTACTTGAGACGAATTATTACACAGCACCCTGCTAAAATCCCGAACACAATCAGCAGAGAATCTGCAGTATGCTACAGTGAATTTGGGGAGGCGCTGACAATCCATATCGTTTGCAAACATCACGCCAGGTGCTGCCCTATGTTTGTGTTTTACGCTCTAAATTAGGCGCTAATCCTTTGGCTCCCGCAGGCCTCTGCTAATATGAAATTGTATATACAGTGGAATCTCATGGTGGCCATTTCACCCACATTTGTTTTGCCTGGATGTAACAGATTGTTTTGCTTTAACTTCGCTCAGTCGTTAACATTTAGAGCGCAAATCATATTGATTATGTATTTTAGGGCATCCGACTATGGATGTAAAGAGGAAACGGTACCTTCGGGTGAAGCGTATTACCAGAACCTCCGGGAAGGCAAAACAAAGTCGGAGCTGTGCTTCTATACGGTGCTATTAACGCAAGACATTGATTCACAATATCATCCACAGCAAGTAGTCCACTTGGACTACAAAGGTAAGAACCAAGTGAGCAAACGGGCTCCCACGTGAGACAGTCACACGTGCATAAGGCCGGTCACAACTGGCTGGATGACCCCAAGGCCAAATGAGTGAAGTGGTAAGGACAAAAAACGCCAGCTCCTACAGACGCACTAAACATAAAAGTGGAGCGGCAGTTACGGATGGGGACAGAGGAACCGTGGGTGGTTTCATATGTCAAAGTAATGGACGATACACTAGGTCTGTAGCCTTAAGTTGTGGAAGGGTCTTTGCGACAAGTAGTATTGGAATTAAGCAATCATGTTCGGTCTGTTCAAGATCTTGCGGCGTCTTTAGCCGTGCACGGAGCACAACTTGGATCACGCAGTAGAATTCAAGCCACCAAGGCAAAGTATATGTGTCGCAATTGGGCAATTGTACCCTGATCTTCCGCTATTTCTACACAGAACCCATTGCAAGGACATTCAAAGGCGGAAGAATTTGGAACTAAAAATCAAGTATGTACAAAAGTTTATAGCTTCATAAAAACTACCAAGATGTATGTTCACCGACTGTCAATGGAAACGGTGAAGTAGTTTGTTAGTTAGAGCCCAAGACCGAATGCACGCAGAAAGTACATGATGTCAAATTACTCCCATCATGTCTGTGTAGCCGACGGAACAAAAGAAAGGTTGGTACCAGACACCGCGTTTGAATTACCTATTTATTGGACGAACCAAGATCGCTAGCTAAACGTGTCTGATAAAGTTCAGACAAGTGTCTCCGATGAGCACAACTGACGAGCAGTTGGTACCATACCGTACGCGGTAATGATGATGAGGGGCGGCTGTTAACCATTGGGTTAGGCTGTCGTTAATAGTTTAGGCCTCCTAATCAGTAACACGGATGCATCCGATGTTGAACGTACATTAGAAGGATTCCGCAGTTGTTTTTGTGACCAGTTCATACTTCTTCCAGTGATTTTTTTATTTGGCTTGCTGCGCACTTCATCCTGACGGAACCGAAAATCACCATCGGTACGCTGTAATTCGGAGGAGTCTCTTAGCAGAAGGCTTGCAATCAACGCACAGCCCGCCTGGAAAATTCAGTCATTGTTCAACTAAGCGAGCTTACCTGATATAAGACATTATCCACGAACGTGCGTTAATTATCGGATCGACAGATTTTGAGAGTTGTAACTGAAAGGGCTGTTGAGAATTCAACTCAACTGTTGTCACGCTGGGAGAGTAGGACGTGTCTGAACTTCAGCCAGATATTCAGCTGAGTGGAGTATGCTTCGGTAATAGTATGTGTATTATCACAACGTTTAGATGCACTGTCCATCGCTAAAGTTTCTAGGTTCATAAATTTATTGTTTATTGTTGGACAACCATTCGCATTGAATCGGCGGCATTCAGTAGCTTCGGGCTCGCTCCCAAAAAACGGCCGTCACACAGACATTACTGAAACACGCACTCCGGCCAGATAATTTCCTTATGCAATATTAGACATGAAATTTTTTCAGTTCTGGCAAATTAACTTCGGTTTGCACCTCGAGACCAGAGCTGTGGTTACTTCGCGAACATAAATTTCATCTCAGGGATATTAGCTGACCTTGACCACCACTGTAACCAGATGGGCATGGTACACCGCTGTCACTAGAAAATTACATCTAGTTTATAGGAAAACTGGAAAAGCACAAAAGTCGGACTTTGAAGCCGATGGGTTCCTGATATACTGCAATAACCTCTATGGTCAAGCGTTGCAAGCCCGGTGGCTGACAATCACCGATCCTTTCGCCCGGGAAACCATGAGCCTGCTTGTTAAACGTTGGATCGCTGACTAAAGAGGGCTGAACGACAAGAACAAAACCGACTCGGGAAACTTGGGCGAAAGTCTCGTTCCTGTGTATCAATCCGTGAATCCGTGAAAGGCCGGTTCTGTCGTAGACGACCGTCAACAATCTCTTCCAGCCTGCTGAACACAAAAACTGTCAAACTCATCGAAACTCACTGTGCTTATACCACTCAAATGCAGCTAAATCAAATATAAACACCTGCTGTGCTTTGTTTGAGTTTCTGGACAACCTTGAACCTAATAAATTCATCTCTCCAGATATTCGACCTTGGGATCTGAATGTACACAGCGCGTTACACAAATTTTCTCCGAGCAATGCTGCACGATTACTGGGTTGTTTTAGTGTCCTTATTGATGGTTATTTGCGTCCTGGTTTTTGTGCTTCGGTCTATGAGCATTCTCTTCCTCTTCCAGCTACAACAGTTTTCGTAGCGCACTTTGCATTTAGGGAACCGGCCTCACGTAATAACAGGGTTAGTTCTATTGCGTGCTTACTATATGTAGTTTGTAGATAAACAGGCACCTGCTACGAACCGGTAGTAGGACAGGAAGCTATCACCAACCGGCGTCCTCAGTGTACTCATCTCACGTGGTGCACATTCTCATAGCCTGTAATTCCACAGCAAACACATGGCCACAGTTTCCAAAGGTCTTGGATCCTACGCTGCTGATGCAGCGCACTAATCAACTCAGCATACCACCACACTGCTTCCGTCTTACCTATCAGAAGAACCACGCCCGCTCTACCTCACCATTTTTTTGAACGTGTACGATCGCTTTAGTCTTTGAATATATTCCCCCATAAGTTCCACACTGCAACCGATCCTGAGCCACCAAGAACTAGGAACTTTTTTCCGACTTTACTGCCTTCACCCCTGTGAACCCTGAGTGTTTTATGGATATGTAAAATGTCGCCTTAGGCTTCACATATATGAGTTACGTTCATCACTGGTGTTCCAACAATCACTTTAGTGTGGTATGAGCACAGATTCGTGCACCACAAATAAACCATTCGACGAAAACTGTGCTCTCAAATGTTCTGTCTGAACGGATTAACCAGTTTTCTAGCGGATTTTTGCGGTCACATCGGCCTGACCACTTCACGGTGACTCGGGTTTCTGTCGCTGTTGGTATTGCCACACACTCCACCCTGGTGGGCCACAGTCCCCGGCTTTCCAGCGAACCCTATACAGAAGCTGAGTCACAGAAAGAGGGCCAAGGCCATCGGTGGAACGAAGTTTGATTGAGGCTAAACAAATCACCGTAGAAACATTACCAGACAGGACCGGGAGAGCCGTATCACTGAAAACTGGAATGCAAGGTAAGCTTCCATTTACGGCGGCAGCCAAAGAGCGTCCATGGTACGAAATCCCGTTCTGCTCGAAGTCATCCGAAGTGCACCACCGTTGTGGGAGGGCGGACAACCCACAAGTCGGTCCATCCGCCTCGACTAAAAAACGGGTAGTAATTGCAAAAAAGCATCCCGTTTACCAATTCCCATACTGGTGTTAAACAAACATCATGGGTTGCGCAGTAATTCTGCAGAGCTACCGCACCGGTACAATCAAACCCCACAGGATTTAGCAATCTTAACCAAACTCTTGATGACCCGTGACATACTAAACTCAGAAATACATCTTGCTTATGCACAGATCGCAGTGCCCTAAGCTCCAAACTCGTCGGCAATCCCGAGCTTCAACTGAAGCACATTGTCCCACAGCCGGTCCTTTGTTTACAGTGGCAACTGCATAATGGCAGTCGTTCACCCTCACATAATAAGAGTGGCAACCAATGATTCTGTGATTATGGTAACACTCCGAGTTACATCTATGAAGCACTCACAACTAATGATAATGGTTTTCCCCCTTTCCTAATGACACGTTGCCTTACGGGCACGTTTTCGGGAAAAGCTCCTACTAAACCTTTCAATGCTTCTGTTTACCTGCAGTTGACTCTCACTTAGCTAAGGTTGCTTCACCACCCTGTCCTTGCTGGACCCTGTCTTAATCAGTGAGAATCTGGTTATTTAATCCACCACCCACTAGGCATCCTTCTGGCGGAATACACGCGTCATCTAGGGCTTGAAAAATACTGGATGAATGCCTGAAAATCCTGACAGAAACCGCATTCTGAATTGCGAGTAGCTTCTCCTGTCCTGGAAAGAAAAGGCGTCGGAATCAGGGAAAAGGTGTGGATTTGAGAACGAGATAGGGTCTGGAGTCAGCACAAACTATTGCTTGGCAAGTAAAGCTAGACACGTCACGTTACGTTAAAGAACAATTATAGCCCTCTCGTCTGGATGGGCGCTTGGGTCCTGTAAGCGTCCTGGCTCACTCAGTTTACAGAAGACTCTGGGACCTTTCATGTGCATGTCAGCAGAGTGCGTGAGGTGATTCAATAACTACCTCAGTTATAAGCAGAGGATGGTGTAACTCGGACCATGGAACGAACGGAGTGCGCTCCTCTAACCCACTGTAGTTTCATCTTCAGGTCTATTCATAACATGCCTTCCCATGGAGGGTAGCCAACAACTCATAATGTTTGCCGACCAACAACCAATGCACCCAAACTAGCTGCCAATATTCAAATATATTTCCGAGTTTTTGATACATTCAGTCACCAGCGAGCTTCACTCACGCATCGCCAGGCCCGATACCTCCTATAGATTCACTCTTGCGGTAATGGGAGCAAAAAATACTATGTTTTGTGATTTGTCAGTCTTACGCGTGGACTGTATTAATGTTCTGGGTGGGTGCCGCAGCTGTTTGCTTAACCATTTTACTGAACGAATCATTTTTGCTCATACTTCATGTGCGTCTCAAAGATATTAGATTTTTTCAATAAAAATACGAAGAAATAATGAAAAGCACAGTTCAGTTTTCATGACGTACCTGGTCAAAATCAGGGCAGCAGAAGTCCGCATCAGTATGTCTACTAGCAACAAACTCCGAAATCAAAAGCTACGCCTCCGAAGACAGTGACTGGTGACACAATCGTGCTTCACCGATGTGGATGAATGTAAACGTCACGGTACGGTCTCTAGCACAAAAATGCTAATCTGCGTCCTAGATGCTGTGCATTCTTGAAGTGAGAAGTAGCCGAAAGTGTCCTGAGTGGACGTAAAACATCAATACTAACAAAAAGGATGGTCTATGAAAAGAGTGAGAGTCAAGGCAGCCACAACAAGCAAGTCATTCCCCCCCCAATTTTTTCAGGAGAGTTGTCTTGCAAATCTGAACGTAGTAGTGGTGTGTAACTAAACCGTTAATGTGTTGGTTAGCCACGGAGTAAAAAATCGATCCACCGGAGGCTAAACTTGCAGAAGAATGAGAAAGACTCAGATGGCATGCACCAGACAATATTGCACTTTGACAACTAATTTTTACGTAGAATGTTTCCATTTGTTTGTCGCTCTGCGGGTCATTCCACTGAGCTTTTTTCTCTGGCGTAAACTCATTGATAGGGTATTTAGAAGGTTCAAAAGTCTCTCATAAACGTCTGAGCCATTGTCATTGTTTTGCTCTATTGTGCGGCAGTAATAGTTTACTTTCCGACTCTGTTTACATTGGCACTTGGTATGCCAAAGGTAAGATATCTCTCTTAATTCACCTGGCTTATTCATGTCCTCGTGTCTTTGTGAAATACGTTGATGTAAAGAGCTGAAACCGCCTTATTTGCCATTTTCATTTTGCTCTTTTAAAGAGAGATCCAGTCTGGTCTGCTGCATCTGTGTTTAGCTATAAAAAGCTTTGTGGCTCGGCATATTTCCTCGCCGGCTAGGACATGTCAAAGACTATTGCGGACGCCTTACCGCCGCATCGTTTCTGGGCGTGTTTCATTATTGGTAGAAAATGGCTACCTGACGAATGCTACGCCAGTTGCGTTTTGTCCCGAAAATTGCGTCAGACTGGGCGTTTGTTTGAGTACTTCATACCGACCGCTAATGTATGTTTGTGCGTTTTTTGTCCACAGTTGACGACGACACCAAAGTCGTGAGCTGTTGGTATCTAAAGTAATCTCTCACTCAAGATACACGAGGTTTTCATCCTGACTACGTCACAAAACTCTTGCCTGAAAATATAAGTAGGAAAGTATTGCAAAGTTTGGTTCCTGGCGCCAGTTGTTTCCCTCCCTTGAGAATGTCAGTAAAAATCAGATGTCACGAGATAAGGATCATAGTTGATATATTTCAGCCAAGAACAAACGGCCATGGGCATTCCAGGTAATTACTATTATTGCACGTCAGTGGCTTGCGCATACTAGCTCGACCCGGCGAAACTGTATAAAGGTCGTCATCCCCTTTATCTATTTTACTCCTAACTGTTGCTTCAAACTTAGCTAAACCTGGACACCAAACAAGATCGTTTATCGCGTAGACAAATTGCAAAGTAACGATGAAAACATGGGAACTTTTAAAATCAGAACACAATGTGGTTTTCGTTTTATATACCACAGGGCGCTCAATCTTTCTAACAATATTCGAGCCAATTTTGGGCTGGAATCTCTAAGCCTTTTCAACAACCGGATTACGTTGCCAAAAATACAAATGGGAATGCTGATTTGTTGTGATTTGTTTTATCCTATACTATAGTTTTTAGTCAGCATTGCGACTGTTAAATTCCAAAAAGAATGATATTGTATAGGTCCAAACTACTAACCACGTCAAGTGCAGTCCGGTCAATAAGGGCTCTCAGGATTGACACATCAGTCGCGTTTGTGTAAAAATATCTAATATGTTGGCTTATCCATAAATTTGTACAGCACATTGCAGTTTATTTGCACGGTGATTTTTGTCTTTGAAAATCAATGCCAGTTCAATACGCTCGCTATGTTTTCAAGAGTGTCTTGTTGAAAACCCTAGATGCCTTGGACTTAGTGAAGCAGCCAGTCACAATTTTTGTGTGGTCTAGAACGACTTATCCTGTGTTTTGCAAACCACCATTAAATGTCTTCTGTCCGCCTATCGGTCTTGATGCTTGAAAAAGTATTTGCACCTACCAGTTTCCCTATTCACGTTGTGTCACTCAAACTCCTGGAGAGAAATAACTTTTACTCTTTGTTTACGCTGGCTACTTCTCTCAGGCGGACACCTGACCATGGAAGCCACAAAGTCTGCTGAAGATAAGCAAGCAGGTGTGCAGATAGCAACTGATTATCACGAACAAATAGTTTATCTTTCACGTTGGCACTGAGCAGCGGATTACTGCTCTGATTACACTGCATTCAACTAGGGTTTCCAGGATGTTGCCGGAATACTGGTCAAAGGTGTTAATGCCACGGCGCTTTGAAAAGTCAGATGGTTTTATTCTCGTTCCCATAAATTTGGGCTTCATCGTTAGCTTCGAGTACGTTGCTTTACAAACCGCTCAGTATAGTTTTCAATCAATTGATGACCTTCTCACTTGGCCTGGTGAAGCATATGTGTCAAAAGCGAAACTTTGCCCAGTAAAAAACTACCGGTTGTTTACCAAGCTCTTCTGAAACGATGCCCAGTATAGTCTTGTTTCCGGGTTTTGTTGACAAAGTGTGGCATCTGGACCCTTATTAGTAAAGATTTTACAAGCTTAATAGCCAGAGGCTTTTATCTCATGTCTAAAACGCTGTGAACTTTATTTTGGTGGCATGATATACTCGGTGTATACTTCCCTTGAGGGGTTCACATTGTCTTCTTCCCAATTCACTACCAAGAATTCGGAACTTACTGTCAACTTGCTTATCTTCATTTAGGCTGAGTGAAATATAAACGGAGTCAATGGACCGGAGAGCTGCTTTGTCGTGCTAAATTTATTAGAATCGCGAATAACTTCCGACCTGAGTTAACGATAGTGTTTGTTGAATAATTGGATAACGGGATACTCACAAAAATACCGGCAAGCATTAGGCTGATTTAAACACTTGTTTCAACATCGTCTCTTTGACAGTCCACTTTGGCAATGTATAAAGACAACAGATGAAAGACGATTCACTGAATTATTGTTCTTCCTCACCGTAACCTTTCTTGGACGAATTACGGCCGCAGGATCGATGAGCGTAACAAATCCTCATTCAAAATTCCTAGTCATATTACCATCTTTTTTATACGTTTGTAGGATGAGCAGTTCCTTTTTGGATAATGCCAGTTTTTGGCAATGTCTCGTGGAAGCTCAAAGTTGTCCTACTGACAAACGAAGCGGTTATTTTGACCTATGATAAAACCACAACTGTCGAGGAAATCCACCATGAAATCTGTGACATACTGGAATTGACTGAACGGGAACTGTTCGGTATAGCGGTTTCATCAAGTTGGTCCACGAGTACATATCTAACGCATTGCAGCCGATGGCTTTCTCTTTCTAGATCCCAGTGAAAAGTTGAAAAAAATTGATTTCGATTATCTGAGTTTATCGACGAGCTTCGGAAAACTAGTGAGTTCCATGATTTATGTATTTTTCAAGTTTTTGTTATATGTGATTTTGGAGGAACCTGCAGCAGTAACTGTCTTCCTTTTCCGTATTACTTAGTTTTTTTTATATGCGTTCATCATTACTGGATTAACTGTCTAATTTAGCCAACGTCACAATCCTACTGCGCTGTGGCAAAGCTTCCTAAGCATGCCTCTTGAAGTCATTGTATCTCACGCAGAATCTTTATCAAGTATTTCGCCTTCTGGTTGAAACTTTCCAATCTTCTGACTGTTTACAAACCGCTCAGCTGTGTCAAGAAAAAAATGAACGTACTTGTTAGGACCGACATCATCATCCTGGCATTTTCGCAAAAAGCCACACAAATAGGATGTTCATGTGCTGCTAAATAGCTAAAACGTTCAGAGTGTGAAAAATAAAACCATCTCAATAGCTGCGGAATATTGAGAGACAGAGTACATCGTCTAGTTTCCTTCACCGAGTTATCTAAATGCACAGTTCACTGGCTTTGTATGGATGACCGTCAGATGATTATTTGGACAGCTGTATTAAATCTAGATGAAAATTTTGCCATTTCCGCTAAGTCTTCCATCAGCTTTTAGTGAGATAAAGTTCAGTTGTATTCCATCTTGTGTCCATTTATCGAATACGTGTCATCCACACATCTTAGAATCCTTGATTACACATCAGGCAGGATAAATGCTTCTGAAAGTCGGAAGAGTGTATAACATAGCTCCCCTCCTCCATAGGAAATATTTGAAAGGACAGACCGAATGATCTATTTCTGAACGTTCTTAGCAGAGCTTTCGTAAGCCAAGAATAGTCATTTATTTGGAGAGATACCAAGTGGAACCTCCTGGAAATGATCTGAAATCAGGTGTTTGTTTCAATGCAACACGGATTATTTTGCGCCTTTACTTTACAATCTGCGTAGCTTTATGTAGAGCCTTAAAAAACATGCTCATCGATTGTTTTCAAAACGTTTCTGAAAATATATCAACTCAGTTTTTTGAGGATGTTTCTTGGCACTGATGAACCACGTTGGACATTAGTTATTTAATCGAACCAACTTAAGCAACATGCGCACGATTTATCACAGCACGTAGACAAATCACATCAATTAGCCTATTAACGGCGCCCTCAAAGGTACGGAACTGATGGGTGTGGCAACATGGTCATCGTGAGATCTGGATACACATCTTGTGCCATCCTAGTTGAAACTCTTTGAGCTAGAGAGGCGTCTCATTTGGCCCTGTATTTTTCAGCTTGGATAGGAGATTGGAGACAACTGACAACAGATATGTAGCCAAGATTGTATTGGTTGCACTAGAAAATCTCACGCCAAATACCAAGCGTGCCTCAAATTTGAACGGCTGTTTTCGAACTGTTTTCGGCTGTTTTCCGACAACCTTCACAAATAATTTTCATCAGTGAGTCGTTCGGCTTACTGTGGTCAAAGGGCACTTATTCTACTCTAGGTTCCTTCTAGCTGGTTCATCAGGTTGCCTGTCAGACCCGTTGGTATTTGGACTGCATTGTTTCAAACTTATTTTCGTCAATAAATTTTTACTTTAGCCAGGAAAACTACTTAAGGGCCATCACAAACGTTTTGTGATTGATTAAATCCATAGTGTCAGAAATATTCCCACTGCTGATCATGAATGACACCGTCTAATTGAAGGTAACCTTTTTGAAATATCTTCATTTTGCTCAAACGGAGAGATCACCGAGAAATGAACCGTAACATAACACATTTCACTGCACGTGTTAGGGTGTGAACTATATAAAAATACCAGACAAATGAATAAAACAGAGCAAACATGGATATGGAATATATATATATATATATATATATATATAACATATGCGAGGTTAGCCTAGGTTCTTCGTGCGCTGCAACACACTTTTCAAAATCCGTTCAGACTGTAACGTACTTTCCATTGACGTTTTCGCCATAATAATTGCCCCATTCTGCAATTTTGACAAATGAAACTGCACCAGGCACAGCGGGGTAGTGATCTCTAAGAAGAGAGCTGCGAATTCGAACTTTATTGGGATGAACTCCAGTTTGGAATCTGTTTAAAGTCATCCTAATTGGACCCGTATCTTAAAGGTACTTTTTGCTTACTCAGCGTTGTCCACTTCGTGGCTAGTTTACTATAGTGCAAAAGCCACAATGTTTGAAGTACAACGGTTGAAGGTTATATTAGTGAGTCACATTCCAATAAGTGAAATCTTTTCTGATGTTTGAAAAAAACACCGGCAGCTCAGCCCTGGGGCTTGAAACGACCGACCAATTTAGACCCCAATCAGTCGGATGGAGTTATCTTTCTCCTCAACGTATACGTTGTTGGAAGGTACCTGGTTCTCGAGCTGTTCGGTCTCCATGATTTGTTGAACAAGTGACACGTCTACAAATGCTGATTGTTTGTGCACTTTTACGACGAACTGCTCTGCGTATGTCGAAGCCCGTCCATAGCACCATCCCTTCACAGTATCTGTCGAACTTGTGTTTCAGCGTTTGCGTTTTGATTTCCAAACTCTAGAAACAACAACTATAGAAAGTTTGCTCCTGGCGCATCAACGAAGTTGTCCCGTTTCAAAATTTGAAGACTGGCCTTAGGATATACTTTACTTCAAGGAGAACTACTGATTTGCGTCATCTCGTAGAGAGTTCCTCCCTCCGAAGCGACAATTTTTGATAGGTCCTATGAGCAGCCGCTCTAAAAGGTTTTCACTAAAATTCAGCCAAACAATTCCGTTAGCGTCAGTCACCTGGCTTTGGGATTTTCTTCTGCAGTTAGGTCAATCAATTTTTCTGTTTCTTCTGCAAAACTAATCCGACTTTTGAAGTCGATCCATGGCCTTCGGTACGAACCAATTTGACATTATCGGCATAGAGCTGCTGCGTCAATAAATGTACCCCTTCGTACAAGCTGTTTTTTCCGATTTATATATCTCCTAGTTATCAATGTTCTTTTAGTACTCTGAAAGAACATTTTTTGCAAAAATACTCCGATTCACATCAGTGCCACTTGGAATTGCTCTGAGTGATACGCTTATACACAATGGAGACATCACTTGCCGAGTATTTGACGTGAGTGAGAATACATCTATAGTCTCTAAGGGTTGAAGATAACTTATTTAGGAACATTTAACCACGTAATGAGGGGTTTTTCAAGCGGATGTTTACAAGCTTGTTTTCTACGGGGTGATGAGTATTTCTATATCAGTCTCTCGTATCGTATGCATTTGAAATGTCCGTATCCAACTGAAATGAAATTGACGTACTATATCTCGAAGGCGTTATGAAGTCGGTCTCTGGGAGATTCATGTCTATACATTATATTCCGTGCTACCGTTGTGAATGTCGTTCTAAGAAAGACGAGAGCCACATGGGCCACTATTAACCATTGGTTCGCACAAGGTGGTTGGTTGCACCTTCTTCCAAAGTTCTGAGCTGATGCCATCGTCGCGCGCTTCACGTAGCTCTGCACTGGGAGCCCTTTACAATCTCATCACATCAGAACACATGTATTTTGAAGTTACAATTTTCGAAACGCATCAAGACTATCATTCCAAGTCAGGCCTTAGTGTGCCTTCTATTCCTATCGTCTGTCTACATTTTCAATTTAGGGTCATGTCGAAGTTCAACACCAAACCATTAGTTTGTAAGGTAAAATTTTATCTATCAAGAAAATCTTAGTCACTTCCCATTTGATTCAAGGCACAAAGAACCTCGAGATATGTAAAGCTCTGACCATCTGTCCAGTTTAACTCTGTAGTGAGTGCTGTCTAAGAAGAGACCATCCGCGTGACATGGTTGAAGTGATTTCTTTTTCGATGGTCTTTACTTGGGTCCCTATCAGGGTGTTTATATGTTAATTGACAATTCAACAGCCATTAAGTTGAACACCGAATTGTTAAAGAAACCTGTTGTGTATGCTTCTACTCCAAGTTATTCTCTTTGAGAACGTCTCAAACGAGTTACAAATACGGAATGTAGTCTAGGCTAATTACACATTGTTTTCACGAAATCTCCATTGCGGTAGAACCTATTTGCATGGTCATGTAACCAGTCTATCATTCCCTGTTCGATCTTCCCCTGAGCACTTTTCCGGTCGTTCTCAGATCATTTTACCTCACAAAGTACATCACCTACGTCTGGTGTCATTCACACAGTCCCCGTCACACCAAATTTTCTACAGTTCGATTGACTTTCACCGCTCGGTTATGTGCGGTGAGCTACTGTGCGGTTGGAATTCCAGACTAGATGAAACTAGCTTGAACTGTCGGCAACGTGTTTTTGTCGCATACTGTGAATACCAGAATATTTGTATTGTGTCCACCTTAAAGCAGTCAAAAACTCGCTAAATATTTTCAAGTCGGAGGTGACTAGCTCCTACATAGCATGATCAAACAGGATTGGAATAAATCTACTGACAGATTATATTTAGGCGATATCATGTCACCTCATGCGTGGTATTTTATAGCACAAAAAACCAATGTGGGTTCCAGTGGGGAGCTCAGTTGTTCAAAATGCTTTAATCACTTTACTGCAGACATTATTTTCTTACTGTCTCTCCAGTCACTTATGTCCTCATTGAAAAGGAGCTGGTGACATGATAGTTTATGGAAACAACGTGCTCAGCAGCCTCAAAATGACCTGTGGAAATTGCTTTTCGTTATGGCTTCTGAATGTCCATCAACTGGGATGTTCAGTTGCAACGGACAAACTTCGATTTCTTTGCAGCTGAGAAAAGTTTAAGAGGTCTTACCTTGGCCGAGAAATACTGAAAAGTATTCAGATAGTGTATTTCTGGCACTTTGCTGCCATAGTTGACTAAATTCGAGGTTTTGTTATCTAATTCATCTATAGTAAGCAGAGGCTGTCAGCAATCTGAGACGAGATTTTCTCCCCATTTAGTGGCAATTCTCAATGACTACGCACCACTGAAGCAGTGTTCACGCCTTAACAGAGCCATGTACATATTTCCTTTGTGGGACAGAACAGCTGATTTTCCATCCAAGAATAAGAAAACCTCAAATGACAACAACCCAGGTGAAAACTGACTCCGCTTGCTAGGGTTTTTAGAATTAACTCCAACAAACTCCCAGGTACCTTTCTTGATTAGCCGCAGTGTACATAAGCCATAAGCTCATTCGTAGGTACGTCCGGTTTATTATTAAGACACACCTATCAGTATCAAAGCCCGGACCTATTGATCTAATCTTTGCATTCGAACATTTTTGCCCATCACGAATGAGTAGAAATCAGTCGTAATCTCATTTAGTGTCCGTATTTCGTAGAATGTGAGTGCGTTTGGGTCAGGACTGTCAAGTTCTTCTGACCCGTTGTTGGGGTTTGGTATTTCACCCCTCAACCCAAAGGAAAGGTGAACGAGAGCGGGACAATGCTTCATCTCCGTAGGGCAGACCCTGTTGGGGTGGAGGAAACCTGGGAAGATCACTGTCTATGTCCTCTCGAGCGTTGGCTTGCTTTATCACTAGTTTACTACAAAATGCAAATATACCAACTTTCGGCTCATTTGGAAAGTGTCCAACAAAACTAGCCTCAACACCTGATTTTTTTCTGTACCATTTCACCACCTCACCAAAACAGCCTTCTCTTGTTATTAATACCATGCCAGAAGCTGACTGTAAGTCTGATGGTTGGTTATTTCAACGATAATGTGTACTATGTACTATATCTCTGTACTATATCTCGGACACCGAATTTCGAAACATATACTCCGTCAAGCTTTATTTCCGAGGCAGTTCGGTCTGAAGCTCTTATCAGTGCTCCGTTAATTAGATTTGCGCTTCATCATGATATCGATGACAAAACTGAACAGAAGGAGTAAGGAACGGCAGAGTTACCGATTCCCTTTACTTATAGGAGAACTTTCGGACACTTCGCTATTACACTATCAGAAGTGTGAGAGAATAGAAAGTATATTTGGTAATTTCGGGGGCACTCCACTTTGGACAAATAGCACTGACCTAGTATGAGGGTCAAAAGGTCATTTGAAGTCAAGGAAAACAGCAAGCGTAGATCGGCGATATGTATGGTGCTGCTCAAGCACCTTTCAGATATGACACTTAAACTGAGGTCGGAACTGATAACAGACCTGGTAATATGGAACGTATGGTCCGTTCGGACAAGCAAGCGGTTCTATCGCATCTGGTATCTCCACGAAAACGGTTCATGCGCAGCACACAGGACAACTATTGTTGGTAAGTTAGCCCTTTTGAAAACGCACTTCAATATTCACAACCCGAGCGAATTCGGGGCATTCCGTGTTGTGCGCACCCCTAGTTTGGAAGGGAAAACCTATGGGCATTTACAAGCTAATTATATGTTGAAGGTAGCAGGAAGCTTATTGCTTCATCTTGTTTTACAAAAACTCAGATTACTGTTGTTCTGAATTTCACTCAACGCAGTGCGAAACCTCGACTGCCATATGGAGTAACTAATGCACATGACCATTGAACGTGGTCTATGCAGTAAATAATAAGCGGGTAGACATACGTCTCGTACAATTCGTCAAGATGACTATCTTGGTTACCTGAAGTTTACTTCACTATCAGTTGATATTATTTCTTGAATTTTCGAAACTTCCATTAAGACTCCAATGGTCAGTGAGCCAGCATCGCACACAAATGTCCTAGAATGTGCCTGTTAGGACTGAAAATGTCATTTTGTGCTAGTTCGGAGAGAAGGTGACAGTATTTTGGACCAGCCGTAATCAATCGTGGAAAGTGCACCCAAAAACTAAACGTGCCATCCGACAAGGCACAATATTAGGTAGCAGAAAGGTACATGCCTTAAATACATCACTCGAGCATGAACAGAAAATTCGCTTGTTCAGACGTGATGATTCAGATGCGTCCGGCGAGCGCCTCACACGTCAGATGTCCGGAGTTCAAACCCCGACACGGTCAAGGATATACACTACTCATGTGCTCTAAAAACAGCGAACCTGGAGTTCAGAGCTCTCCTCTTTGGTGTAGACGTACCAGAATAATTGCACCAGGACAGGAGGGAAACTGTTCAAACGAGAGTAATGTGAACCCCACTAAACTGGGTTTAATGAAATTCTCAGTTGCGAGTTAAACATGGCCCAGAACGTCGCAAGGCTACTATTTTTTCCTTACAGACAATCCTAACTAGTCAGAGTGTACGACCGTTGTTTCATTCCTAGGTCGAAGATTAGCATAAAGTTTTCTGTGAACCAAAAAGCGTTAGATCTTACTTTAAGCACACCAATCAAAGAAACGGATCGAAAGTTACCCAAGTATAAATTAGGGGATAAGGATATAAAATGTGCTAAAAAAGCGGTGACAAGCACTTTTACTATTTTCTATATAGGCTCCCCTGTTTGACTTCTAATGTTCAGCTGTCCTATCTACTGGAATGTCAAAACAGGGTCGTTCAAACTATCCGATACACGCAGTTTGTTGCACATTAAAGGTTCTTCGACCATGGCCGTGTGACGTATCTATTTCCATCGACCTGGATAAGCAAGCTTCCGGTTGTAGGTCGCTTACCCGAGGAGCATACCAGATCGCCTTAATTTATACGTCAGTGCAGATTTTCATGTGTTTAACCTGGGTAATATTGAATTGGAGCGTATAACGACTCAAGCTCCTTGGTTGTTTGTGTGTTCGCCGAGCTTGGCAGTTGGATTGCAAACGTCTCATTACCAATCAGGGTAACATCATCAATGCGGGGTTAATTGGGTAAACCGCCTCTCTTCTGCCCGTGCTTATATAATCTAATTTAGTCAGTATCTAATAACTCCAAAGTTATTGGTTGCTCCCGGGGTGGTCTTCGCGTGATTTGAGTGGTCACCTGGGAATCTGAGTTGCAACCCAACTGCCAAGCTCGGCGAACAGACCAAAAACCAAGCAGCGCACTCGAGCTACTTATATTCCGCGACATCGCCAATTCAAGCTTCATTTCCTTGAAAACCTGATCATGATTGTTGCAAATATGTTCGTAGTGTGTTCACATGCTGTTTTTTCATCTTTCATAGTTATTCCCAGTCAGTTTGTGACCTATCGGTCACACAAAGTCCCTGACTCACTTAATCTTCTTTAGATGAATATGCTTTCCTGAGTGGCGTACGTTTTGTATGCTCAGTCCAAATACTTAGTCACGCTTGTACTAGACCGCACTGATGGTGTAGAGTTGTTTCTTTTGTTGACCACTTTATGCACTAAGTGATACTCTCCATCTCTAACTAAAAAAAGTTCACTTTTTGAGTAAGTTAAGATGTAATTGATGGATACAAGTGCGTCCCATCGTTCTCACCAAACATACTTTACGGTAGGCTAGTGAAGTCAGTGAACCGATCTCGAAGTAAGTGAGGCCTTGGGATTTCTGCACATTCCTTGAAAGAGTAAGGGATAGCTTGATGTGCACCATCTTTCACAAACAGCTCGCAAAACATTCGATCGAGGGTCAACTGGCTTTAATTAACCACAGTAGTTGTGTAATGTGATGGCTCTAATAGACGAACTGGCACTTCACTCTTCCAGGATCTGGGATACAACTTTTGGGAGTGGTGAGATTTTCAATTGAGATTTCGTTTTGTAAGTGAAGCCAAGTTATGCTAAAAAACCGGGAAACACTGTACAGCTGTTTTACCCTATTGGGAATCACCAATAATGCACATCTCACGAAACTTCAAGGAGTTTAGAAACAGCAAACTCCCGACTAGCAGTCTGAACAATAAGTACAACCTAATCATAATGCTGTTCAGAAGCTCGTGGCCGGACGGTTAAGTGTTCGTACTAGTAGCCAGGAGGTTGCCGTTCGGGACCTCATGGAGTTTTGTCTGGTTCGCACTGATGACTCCCAATAATAATGAAACATCCGTTTAGTGATTTTTGGCTTTTCACCATAGATTGGCTTCACTTACAAGACAGAATCTGAATTGGAAATTACCACATTCCCTCACACTACCATCAGTAACGTAACTGTCAAATAGTCTATTATTCGCGGCACAGTTATGGATTTCAATTTCAATTTTACTGATGGGTTTGCAATTGTTCCTAGCTTCTTCGTTTCAATAAAATAGTTGACAAGCAAGTAGTTTAACACAGAAAGTGGCGGTCAGTTTCTGCCACAGTCTTTTGAGCCACATTTGTAGCACAAGGTCTTCTAGAGCGCATAAAGGATGCTGTTTTGGTCTCAGATGTGTGGGTTGAGTGGATAGACCGCAATATTTACCAGTTAATCTCATTCAGGTCGGAGACTACAGTAGCAGCAGCGGGGTTAATCTTGTCTCATTGTGCAACCCAATTTATCCACTGATGGTATGTTGTCAAGATTTATTGATTAGGCCGAAGCATCCAGTTTTATGTGCGCAAAATCTGCTGACTCAAGGTATGTGTTTACCATGAAACTAAACTCATTCTAACCCTGCTTCTCATGACCATGAGGTTATTTGTGGTTTACTGTACACTTTACTGAAATATTCACGGCCCCCGTTGTTAATTGATGAAATCAACCTAACGTGGGATCTTCCCACCTGTATCAGCTCAGTGTATTCATGAAATACATTTTTCTGTTTCTGTCGTGGTAAGAATCATATGTTTGGTCGTATTTTGAAGAAAAGGTTGGTTGCCGTGTCAGCCGTCCATTGCGACTAGTAAAACAGGCTAACGAGAAAACGGACGGTGAAATTCCCACCCACATAGTAACCTCTGTTGACGTGCTCGTTGTTTACCATCTCTTTCCCTTGAGTCCCTGTTCCGAATATGTGTCCTGTCCTTCTGCATTTCATTGTGTTCACTGGAATATCGGATTTTAGGTTGTCCCAGGAAAAGTGGTGAAAACTGGTGATAAACCCTTGAATAGTGTTCGGTAATCTTTCAATAAGGGTGTTCGTCACGAAAATACACTGCGACATCTCGAATATCATACCAACTGAAATCATGAGGCGACCATTGTGCAGCAAGTTCGGTTGAAGAATATCATAAACGACAGATTCAATACAGTCTCCCGTGATAACCCAGTTGATATGCAAATGAGTGTACTTGTCGAGATCTGTCCAAATTGTGTTCAAGTAGAACATAAAGCTGAGACTCGGGGACTGCGCGTGACTAATGAGCCCCAAGAAGGGCGAAACCGGTCGTGGACTGTCGAAGAGTTTTCAGAAACCTTGTGAGTAGTTTCCTTCATGAAAAAATACTGCAATCTCTCAGATATCGTCCTAAATGAAACATGAGGGGGCCTTTGTGCAGCATATTTTAGCTGGAGAATAACCCTAACGACAAGTTTACATGAACCTCTCGGTAACACTAATGTAATTTACAAATGAGTGTACTTCGCCGAAAATTTGGGTTTTTGAAGAACGCCAAATCCCGTTTCGTTACGAGAAGCTACTTATATGAGCAGCTGCGTATCTTCTGTGGATTTACATAGAACTTGAGTGCGCTGTTAAGTTCAGCATGCAGGCAATACTTATGGTGACTCTGGAAAGCTACTTAAAATTTCGGACCTCGTTTTCTTTTGGCTGAATGGGTTTGAAAACGGTGACATCGACCAAAGCTTTGAAGGCAACATACGCTGTCAACTATTTTCTGTAGATTGGGGGTCATTTTTCATCATTTCTGGTCACCAACGAGTGGATCGGACGCAGATTTTACCGTACTGGGTAGGAGATTGTTTCACGATGATCGCCATTTTATCCGTCGGCCATAAGTTGTTCCGATCGCATAAACCTACAATCATAGTTTTCTATCATAGATTTGTGCAAATCATTTGAATGTTATCACTTTTTTACTAGCGGAGAATTCACCGCACACTGTACACCTTTGCGAAGAGTGTCACACCTTGCATTCAAAACATTTTGACAAACTGGCAATCCCGGTTGTTCCTTTGGTTTTTGTTTTGTCAGCGGTCATCATCACAACACTATTTTCATGCGATTCCAAGTTTTATTTCGCGAGACAAACAAAAGTGACGTGTAAAACTTGAGAACACACCAATCTTCTGAAGGATGTTGAAACAGGGAAACTGTCATTTTTGGAATCTGCTGGAGACTAGTCCATTGTGGGACGAATGATTGAAATATCAGATTATGGGTTATGTGGGACCTTGTCCCTGTCTCTTCAGGGCAGCATCCTAGGCAGAAATGAGTCTCTCTTTTGGAGCTGTCGTGTTTAAATACATCAACATGTGCTAAGATTTCCAACATGTTTACGGTTCATACATAGAAGTCCAGTTGATATCCGTCTTTTTCAGCCACTTTGGCCATTCTTCCCCGCATTTACTATTTGATTCTAGATGGTCCCAATCGATCTATGTATGGATCTCCAGGTGTCATAATTAAATTCTTCAACACGAACATTATCTCCACTGAGACCTACTTATTTAATGATATAACTCTCGGATATCTAGTTAGGGTAGATTTCCCCCACAAGCAGGGCCAAATCGTTGACAGTGGTTCCCTAGAAAACTTCGCCTTGCTCCAACGATCACTTTTGACAAACCGATTGTAAATGACTTCTGCGTGCCCTGAAACAAGCCGATTGCATTCGTACTGACGATATTTCTTGGTAGATGACTCATTAAGAAACTGGATAAATTCTCCATCCATTCGTCGCCTGAAGACCATTTAACCGTACGAAGTTCCAGTCACCAAGAGCTTGTTTTGAATTCAGTCATGAATTCATTTGTATTCCTTTCAGCCTGCCCTTCCCACGGTTTTCTCGAAATTCACACCAATTTAGATCATGCTGAAAAAGGTCACGTCTGCACCTCATCACTCTGTCTCGTTAAGGTTCTGTGACGCATCTGATCTTCTATGCTTATTACTAAGATTTAACTTATGGCGTTGCTCAACCTTGACCAAAATTCGGTAGAATGTGCGATAGTTGTGGCTTTTTTAAGGGCTGAGAAGTAACCAATTTGGATGGGACAGTTTTTGTATTAACCTAAAGGAAAATCCCTTTGAAGCTGCTGGGAAGTAATTTCTATTAAAGTAGGTCTTTCTTTAGCGATTTCAGCTGCCTGCCACTCGGACACATTTGAACAGAATAAGAACGACTATAGCGCCTAGATGATCCTAAGACAGTTAAAGGCATCGAATTTGAAGCTAGCCGTGGCTAGGGGGCGCATGTGGAGTTCACCTGTTCTTACACAAACGGCTCAGCTTATCCATGTTACGCACAAAACAGGTTTCACTGAAAATATCTATGAACGCACTACTTGGTAGGATGTTACTTTATAACCGCACAAAACCTTCCGCCTATTTCTTTATTTCCTCGCGTGCCATACTTTAGGGGCGTAAAGTTGTCCCGAAGTTTCGCCGTCGAGCACAAACCACATTTTTTGGCCCCACACCACCCGACGTGGCGCTACAATCCTACCGGACCGTTTATTTCCGCGTGCGATTCTACATACCGATCCACTGTCTCCGTGAGCGAGACACACAGCATTTGTATTATGAACAGTTGCGTACCAACCTACTAGAATAAGGCCTTTACTGTGATCTAACCACCTACGTCGAACTGGCCGCATTGGCCCTGCAAGCTGAGTACGGTAACGCGCCCGCTGATTGTGTGGATGGGGCTCCAGACAGTCAATCGGTTCCTGTATATTTTGACCCGGAAGGTATTTACCCGCATCAGGTGAGTCAGACCCAAAAAAACATCTCGAAGCAGCAAAACCACAATGGGTAGGACGGTAGCTGGGAAATACTTCGCCAGTCCTTTCTTCATAATGAATATAGACGTCTCCTCTCCACTACGTATGAAACCAGATCTTTTCTTTCAATTGAGGGCTTCCGTTCTTAGATGTACTTACTGTGTTTCCTAGTGCAGGTTTTTCAACGGCAATGGGTTCTCAAGTGTCATCACATTGGAAGCTTTGTACAATGCGAAAGGATAGTGGAAACCTTGCATCTGAAAGTGTGGTATCTGTGTGTAGGGTTTTTGTGGATGCGTTTCCAAACAACCTAAGTTCCTTTATTCGCATGGTAACAAAGACACATTTGTAGTAATGTCTCGACTGATTAATGTAGGTACGAAGCAGAATTTTTTGTTTCCGCAAATAGTCCCACTGGTTATTACACAAGCCATTCCTTTGGCTACTGTGGCAGCACTCTTATCTTATCTTACTCCGTATATAAAATGGTGTTTTCCGTTAGCCCGATCACCTCACAAACTGGAGACATAACTTCCTTTTCATTTCACTGAGCGAAACAGAACGTATTTGTCAATATTTTCATCTCCGGAGCTTTCAGAATGCTTAGCTTTTTGTGGAGCAGATTTGCATCATATTAGGGCATTTTCTTTGTGTGCTAAAAGCCGCCAAATGTTTGTCGTGTCTCGAGTAAGTTTAGAAAGTTCACCTGGTGCATCTTATCATTACTAGTATGAGCTGCTATATTTGGAAAATAACATCGGTAAATGCAGCAGTCTATTTAGCTCTCAGTACTATATCCGAAATCATTCTGCTCTGCACCGGTGAGATTACATATCTAACTTCTAATGGAAAGATGCCACGATATTTACTGTTCATATATATATATATATATATATATATATATATATATACTTGAGCTATATATATCTTCGCTTGAAAGTAATAGTCTGAAATGCACCGGGATATGAACTTACTCTAAATGGCCATATTAATATGCAGAAACACAGTGTACTTCCGTTCAGGTGCGAGGCTCCATGTCAGAAACTTTCTGTGATATAAATAAGATCCTGTGAGTGTGGATTGTTTTGAAGTGTGGTGGGCACTCACCCGATAGTCTATCTTGACATCTGTTGTCAAAATATGATATTGTAACAGCTGGTCTTGATAAACTAATTTCGTCTCCCAACCCAGTGTAAATTTTTTTGATCTTTTCTTTGGAATGATATCCACACTTCTTTGTTGCAGATGCTACAAGAGTACCCGAAGGAAGAGCTGCTTCGCATGACCTTTCGTCGTCACATGGCGCTCCAGGACATGCCACGTCGTTCAGCGGAATTTCACTTCATCCGGCTGGGGTCAAAACGCACATCCAACTTCAACAAGCACTTATATAAGCTCGCACCGATGAGTCAGTCCAACTTCACCGTATGGCTTGGGGTTAGTCCCGACGGAATTGAATTACATCAGGTAAGGCGGAATTCGGGGACATCCAGCCTCTGCCGAAAAGCACTGGGTCGTTCTACTTTGACTGAGCTAAAGCGGTTAAGCTCCTTGCCATATAACTTTCCAAAATGCTTATTACTTGGTGGACTATATCCAGGAACCCAGATTTCTATCGACTGTAACTTGTGTACACCAGGCAGGTGTTTCGGCAACATACTGGGTCACATCGATCATAAACTGACCGACGAGAGGGTTCAGGCTACTTACTAGAATCTGTTTAGGTCTATTCACGGGAGATTCGTTGAATGAGCCCGTAGCTTTACGCAGCGGTACGCGTTCTTGTCAAAACAGTTTTCTTGTTATCTTGTGTAGCTGTGCCTCTCATTTTTGGATTTAGTTTCACAGTCTTCTCGGGAGGCGGCTTTCAAAGACGAACCATCGCTTACCGAATCCCGATAGCAACTGTTTGATTCATTCGCTGAAGGATTAGAGAACCGCTCAGTCAGTGTCATTAGCACAACTTCCAAAACACCATCTTCGTTCTGGCAGAAGAAATTGATTCACTGAGTACTTCGGTGCGAAGTGATCTCTTGATATTTTACACGGCATAGTTTGGCACAGCAGCCAATTTATTTGGCCCCTGATGAAGAGCGCTCTGTTTTGAAGTTGCAGGTGATGTCAAACTGCGTGTATTAGTCGGTTTAAAATGATACAGGTTCACTGAACACTTGAATGCACACAGCAACTCCGTTTTGCAGCCGTTAGCGCTCTGGAACGAAATATGAGCTTAAAAGACTGTCGGGGTAACTTTTACTGGTAGCTAAATGCCCCCGGATGAGTGAACTGTAATTGCATTATCTCTATACTGTTCATGAAGTGTTATGCGTATCACGCAGCCTTATTTCAACAAGAACGCTGAGAAAGCAATCATTTCTACTGTGTAGATGACCTACCTAAGCATTGTAACAGGTGGCACCGATTCCACTCGAAAAAATTTTCGCTTCACATAACTTAGATGGAAAAGAATAGCAACACCTTAGACGTCTTCACAAATGTAGTGCAAAAGAATGGTGTCCTTCTCACAAGTGACGGCTTGTACAGCGTAGATGACCTGCCTTGAGAAGCGGTTGTTTGTCGAGGTTAGCTGGCGTCCCATGTGTATGTTTGTATTGCCTCCAATAACGCAACCTTTCTTAGAACATTACGGAGTGCCTTTTCTAGCAGGAAACCTAGTGACCTTCCGGTTACCTGCTTGCTCGTGCGTAGGATGTAGGCAACCATCTTTATCGAGCCAGTTGTCTTGGTTTTGCACACATGTATTCGTTGTATATTTACGACGCAGTGCCGAACAAAATGTGAGCTGGTGGTGAATTAGAAATTACACCCCTTTTGCCTTTTGGGAGGCGGGTCACTTAGACCACTTCGTGGAGAACGGATGAGCAGTTATGATGTTCAGAGCAATAAACCTCTCAAGAAAGACCACTTCGCCTTACTGTGAAGCGACAATATGTTAGGAGTACCATAAGAAAAGGTCATATATATATATACATATATATGTATATGTTTACATGAACTCAACACAAACCAGAGGCTATAAGATCAGTCACCTGGGGATCGACAGGGCGTCGTCCGAGTGCGGGTGTGACCAGCTGCCCAGCAATCCTATAATACCACTGCTTCTGATACATTAGACGCGATTCGGTTACAAATGGATCGTTTACTCATACACTGAAATATGTTGTGCGTGCATGAAGGCAGAAATCCTGCTTGCAGCCATGGTTCATACCGAATTTTCTACCACCGAAGCATTGTGTCATATGAGTTAACAGAGTGCTGAGATGGATTGAAGTGGTGAGCAGACGTGAGCTTGAAGTTCGAAAAAATGTTGAAAGCCTGGCATTTTGGATATATATTAAGATACCTGAATAAAAGTTGTAACAAGAGTGCTGTGTATTTTGAAAGTAAGCTTGACAAGGACAACTAGTACTATACCATTGTACTTGAAATTTCCTTCACTGACCAAAATAACAGTGTAATCCTTTCTGAGGAGGCATTTAGACAGCTGATCCGTTTGCGAAGTTAGGTGTATTAGCAAAGTCCAAAATAAGAGCGCCAGATACAGAGGATATCCAGGGCCTCGGAAAATAAATGTGATTCTTCCTACTCTGTCGAGCGGGAAACAAATTTGAGGGACCATCCAGTATTGTTTGAAATATTCACCATAGGGTGTCTGAGTACGCCAGCGTTAATGGCAAGGAGAAGTGAAGCAGTCGCGGAATTGCTTTCTTTCATAATGGAGAATCCCAAGTCATAAATTCTCAAAGCACTCAACGACAGGGTGCATTTCTGGGTCCAAAGCGTGAAAACTTGAAGCTCGTACCAAAGATTTATGTAAGCCCCAGAAGTATCAAGCGTGCAGGCAAGCACTCCATCATCAGTATATTTACACTGTATTAAGAGACAGAATCTTCGGGACAATAGCACTTAGATACCATGAGAATTTTAAGGAATGCGTAGTTCCCTCCGGCCTAAATTCATGACAACTCACTGTTGTCAGGTCATTCAACCAAGCCGTTGCAATTAAAAAGGCTGAAATCAAGGTGGATATTGGAAGTGATCATTTTGCCCGCGATTAAAAAAATCTCACTGATTGCTTATCGGTGTGTCTTAAAAACCAGTGAACCTGGTCAACTGGCCTGGCACAGCTTTTATGTCAAAAGCGTACAAGTGCTCACACTGGCGAAAAACTCGTTGCCCTTTTACAAGCGTGGCTTCATCAAGTTGGCCTTTTGGCTTTCTGTTTGCATCACCTCTTAGAAAACGGCATTGTATGGCACACAAACGCACTAATTTTGTAATCATAAACACCTACCTCAATGTCTTTCTAGTCGGTTCAGCTAGGTTATCAGATGTCTACACGTCTGATATACAAGCGAAAACATTCGGCTACCAATAGACGTTTGCTACAGGAACAGTAAGTGCTTGGAGTTCAGACCATTGACATATTCATAGCTGCCGTCATATACAAATGACGCCGGGCTTGAAACACGCATGGGCCTACTCACTGATACATCGAATAGAGGGGCATCGGAACAATTGATTCGTCAGGTGTTTTTAAAAAAATGAACAATCGTTGATGGCCGAATAAAGTGAAGAAATTCTGTAGCATGAGAGTTTAATTAGAGGATCTCGGAGTTGACTACTGATATGACAGTGCTTACTGATGAAGTACAAGACATTCAAGTTACGAAATTGAGTGAATAAATCCAAGCCTTTCGCCACACAGGTGAATACGTAACAACAAGATCGTGACTTCTCACCTCGATATGGGAATACTTTCAAGAGAAAACCGATTCATCTTGGAATGTACACCTTTACTGAAAACTTTGAGTGTCCTTTTTGTTTGTCTGGACAAATGCCACCGTTTTCGTCAGTGCAGTTAAGCGCAATGCAGCTCCACTATTTGACCGGGATCAAATGATTTGCCTATCCAAAGCATTAAGGGAATGGTTGTATCTAAGTATATGCCATCATTCCAGACCGTAAATCAGTTTTTTGCCGAAGAATTTGTCTCGTGCAGGTTTTCAAGTAGGTCAGCTGTCAGGAACACTGAAGCACTAGTGCTGTGAATCAGATGCAAGAAGAATGTCTACTCAGCACAGGCCCATCACCCACACAGTTGAGAAAGTGCGCTGAAAAGTTTCTGAGATAACCCATAAAACTGACAGCACTTCCACTGCGCAAACGAACATTGCCGATGACATGCAGCCAATTATGATGAACACAGTATTGAAGGCAAAAGTTGTGAAGCAGCAATAATACATACAGCATTAATTTAGCACCATAAAATTGATGTAGTTACCTTAAAGGTCCATGGAATGTACACAGACCATGAAAATCCGAGTAGTACCTTCAAGGACTTTTCCCTCTAGGAATCTTGTTTGTACGGTCTAGCGGAATGCAAATCCCTACCTGAAACTATGTGACGGTATCGGGACATGGAACATCTGGTACATTTGTCAATTTGATACATCTAGAAGGTGGTACTTTTGGCATACTTAAGTGATATGCCGAGCCTTAAATCGCGCCCCATCCGTGTGTCCTTTAGCCAAGGACAAGGTTATTTCATATCCGAAAGCAGAGTAAATGTTTTTAAACTCATATGAAGCCTAACTATGTACCTGCGTCTTACCCGGCCTCCATATTAGAATTACTCTGGGATGTGATCCTATGTCATGCGTTTCATATACCCTAACCAATATATCCAGTTGAAGATTAGGATGCTTGTGTTCAAGGTTCACCAGTCCAATGAATATGCGTAATCATTCAGAGAATCTGCCAATACAACTTACTGACAAGTTAGATATGACGCTGGTATACAAGCTAGGTCTCTCCGCCATGTAATAATATCGATAACAAGATTGAACAATTTAGGACAGTGTTTTTACGCAGGGATAGTGACTGCTGCAAATACGCTTTTAAAGTTTTAGTAAATCCACTCCTGCTTTCAACGCTTGTGATTTGAACCCGCCTTCTGCGGTTAAGGTGCTGCCACGCTAGCCGACCTCCGAGCAGCAAGCGGATCGGAGGGAACATCGAGTCAACTGACAAAACGCGACAGACATAACCTACACAGTGAATAGCGAAGTGTACTGATGTTTATCAAAAAATGTCTCTAGAGGCATTACGTTGCGAAAATAAGCCGTAATAATCACGTAATCGTTTGTCAGCGTGGCATTTAGAATTGTACTTTTGCTTTCAGTTTATATACTTCTAGCCATAATAGTCGTCCCCGTACGGTCACTCATTACTTAGATGCAACAACGAGATTCGAAACCTTTCCTCATTTGAATTGGGTTTTTTTCCACAGGTTTGCACTTCCAAACAACTGTCATGTCACAAACAGACTTCGGTAAATGCAAAAAGCAGCCACAACAACAAAGTTTCCCTCCGAAAGCCGCGACCTTGATATACCATATCAGTAGGTTCTAACTGAAAATCGCTTACACCGTCTTCAGCAGTGCGTTCAGAAGGATTTTCAAATGGTCCAACCTCTCTATGCTCTTCTTCCAAGCCTAAGAAACCTAAGTTGTGTATTATCAGTAGGGGAAAAGAATGATTCATCTCTTGCAAGCGTCCTCCTTTCTAGAGGTCATTGTCGACAAATGGCTTTCCTCGTTTACCTATTAGTCGAACTAGACTATTTCCTTCGTGGAAACCGACGATCCCGTTAAATTCAAAGGCTCTCAGAACCCACACTAACTCTCGAATAAGTTGGCTTGTGTCTCACCTCATCGTGTCAGCGAATTTTGTCGTACTTCCCGGCACAGCACCGTCTTCATAACATCAAATGGTCAGCTGTGTTTTGTTTCCTTCAACGAAACTTACTTTTTCCACTCGCCGCTGTACACGCGACGTTCACTGTCTATTTCTTTCCTGATTGTCCTGATCAAAAGTTGGGTGGTAATAAAAAGTTGGAACCGATCACCAAGTTAGAACAAAGGTGTCTTTGTTGAAACCCTGATAGTAGCAAGTACCAGCAGCCCAATTGGAGAAACTGTTCGTTGCATGAAAACGACGGGTCAGCTTGAGATCGGATCGAGTGAAACGCTCGAACAACCTTTGGAACGAGGGGACCAATTGAGCTTTCGCACAACAGATGTGTGGTGTGACGTACGTCGCTCGTTCGGTGTGCTCAGTGAGCTGTATACGCGTGAATGCGTGTTGGTATGCATGGCAGGTATGAATGTAGTGCCAACGCGCAGCCAGTCACTGGACTTTGACACCCCTACCGCAGTGTCTCCAACGTTCGATCGATTGGCCGCCGAGCCCACCGATCAGCTGTTTGTCTACTGAAATACCCATTAAAACGCACCAATCAAGACTCCTTTCTTCTCTGAAGCAGATAGGTCCCGTCTTTTGTGGGACGAGGTAATTATTTCAGCTGTTAGTATAACGTTATTCGAAAGCTGGATCCCACCACTGAATGTTGTTTGAAGGCTCGTGGACTAGACGAAGGAAAGCTGATTCTCGGATCGCCAAACCTTGTCCAATAGCTTACATACCGTCCTGCTTAGCTATTGGTTACTAACCTCCAGATCGACGACTCTGAATTATTCACTGTGCGCCATCCGCCTGAGCCACCAAAATAACCCCGTACCAGCGTCCGTATAATTGTGTTCCACCGGCTGAAACTTAGTGTGTTATCCTGCGGAAACCCATTTTTCGACTATATCCGCTTTACACAGGCGTCTTTACTTTTTCGAGGAACCGTTCTGGAGGGATGCATGTCATGATAAACAGAAGTGAATCACACAGAAATTTTTTCAGAACTAAGACCATTTGGATGCCCGCGAATATTTTACCATTCTTTTCTAAGCTCATGCAAGTTTGCTTATACCGGAGTTTTTTGTATATTAACTGTAGCAAAGGATATACAGTCAAATGCCTATGTTGTCATCCCATGCATTCCAGCAACTTAAGAACAGATGGATATCTCCAACCAGCCTAATCTTATGGCGAGACATTTATTGCCTATCACAAAAGGTAAGTAGTAATTGTCACAGGAGAATAATCACTGTGTTCCATAGTGTTGATTGTTCAAAATTTTGTCTTTGAGGCTTCTGTCTGTCCGATTATTTCATATGGATGAACCTTAGGTATTGCATAACCCTAACGAGGTGTGATAGGGGGGCTCTGGTTATTTTCCTTATTGCAGTATGTGTGCACAGATGAAATTTCGTATATTTTCTCCTTGTTCTTCGCCCTTTTTTCAAAGTTTTGCCTCCTGTTGTAAGACTTGCAGTCAACCATTTCTTGTTACTTTCTAAGAAACACGGTCATTAGCCGTTTAGGCGTTTGATAATGAACAACAATACTGAATTATAGCGTCCCCTTTTTTCAGTGCACCAATTTCGGCTCTCATAGGTTTCCCCATTAGCTTACACGGTGAAACAAGCTGTTCAGCTAGTGCTTGCCTACATCTGGCATAAGTCTGGCGCTTTCAATCCTGGGTGGGCGTGTTTGTAGAATTTTACTAGTAGTGTTAAACAGTGCTGGTTTTAGGTCTACATGCTCATTCAGCCCAATAAATATTGTATCATTTTCTAAGTCAGTCAGTAAATAGCCTAGCCGGAATGTGTACAAAGGAACTCAGCTTGTTCTTACGGAGTTGATGCATTGAACATTGGCGAAGGTTTTTAATGCTTGGCCGAATGAATGTTGAAACGTGTTTTATCCTGCTTTTTTAAACGACATAGAACCACATTCGCGTTATGTGGCTCTTGGCTCCAGAGTTCATCTTTTTCTGCCCGGCGCAAACGTATACTTGACTGTTCCAAGTGCAACAGACGGTTCACTCAAAGTCTGGTGAACGCGTTCTTGCAGGTGTTTCAACTGTACCGCATGGAATGCAATTTATTTTACGGAACTACATTGATAGTTTTACCGTCTGTCTATCGGTCATAAAATACTATTTACCATTTTGTGTTCAAGCAACAGGGTGATTGTGAGTGAGTTTCTGGCATCTAAACAGTGAAGAAGTGATAGTGGGTTGTCAATGAGTTGCTGTTACCCACCATAGTTTTCATAGGGGAAATTAATCCCAAATACTGAACATCAGTTGAACAGACTTTTGATCAGCCGTTGGCTGCATGCTAGTTGAACCCCCTTTGAGTCTTGTACTAACGAAATTAATGATTCTGGCAAGAAAGTGGATTGGTTCTACCAACTGTACAACCCTCTACACATGGCCTGTGAAGAACATTGTAAGGGAAGGACTTAGGAATAACTGTGGGACTGGAGGAAATCTGGTTCACATTGCCGTGGTCAGTCCACAGTAAAACTGAATGGCTAGGCTAGTTCGAGTTCAGTTTTTATCGTGATTAATACTTATCTGACGCAACTCACTCCCGTGGGATCACTTGTCTGCCATTGCCTATTGGAAGTACCATAACAGGCATATATCTTTAGACCAACTAACCCGTGTATGCTTGCTATCAGATACGTCAACCACAATTAGGTTGGTGTTTTGATCATACCACACGCTTTTTAGGAATGGCCACTCAGAATATTTACGGCAATTTTCGAATTGATGTTGACTTGTGTACTATCGGTAGGCTAGCCGGAGTTTAGCAAAATGCACTTTTGTAGGCAAACAAATCATCGGCAGACGGGCTTATAGGGTTTGCAACCAGAAGCCTCCTAGTTGAGTTGCCGGTCTTTTGCACCAGTTATCAAACGCTGACTGGAAAATGTAAGCAGAGAAGAATACTAGTTCTGGTTGAAAACATCAAATCCACGAAGTTCTATTTAACAAACGGTTATCATACCAACTTGTGCCATGAGGTTGTCATATAACCTGCTGTAGTGTGTCTGATCGCCTAATCTGTATCACGATGCATCCGTCCGATGGGTATAACCTAAAGATTCCGGCTTATTAAACAAATTTTGAAAATTCGAACCCCTAAGGCATTCACAATCTAACTTCGAAGGTACATCCTAGTTATTTTAATCACCTTTTTGCCACTGAAACCTAGCCTGCATAGTTGATCGCATTTCAACCAATGAACTAAGGGGAACTATAGCGCCTTTCGTTCTTTAGTACAGAAGGGGTTAATCGAGTTTCCGATGTCACATGGGGGCAAAGAACTCGAATATACTGAGATGGTGTGGTTATAAATTTCATCAGGTGTACACAGACACTCAGTCTCGACGCAACGTTTGGGGCTTCATTTAGCAGACAAGGGCGATACGTATGGCTGTATATAAAACATATTACAACACATTTTGACACATTTACTCTGCGTTTCTACATTCCAGGACCGTGCCTTCATCGTGCATTTGTACGCACGGAAGACCGTACGTAAATTCCAGTTTGAGCACGGTCTTTCTTCAAAACACATGTTTGCCTTGGTCAGCCACATGCATTTCTTCCAACTCCGAGCCGAGCTGTCGGCTCCGTACTCGGCTGGATTGTTAGAGCATATCGGTAAGTTCATGGAGTGTGTTGAGTACGTCTGTTGATAAAACTGATTGGTATAAATGTATTCGTAAGACCTTTGGAGGTGATGGGAAAGTATGCGAAATCCGAGTTAGGGTTGCTTCAGTCATCCTGTTTGTTCGTTAACACGTGAAGGACACTCACAAACGAACAGATCTACTTAAACCAACTGGCATAGCAGTATGCTGTTCGACGAAGCTGCTCGCGTTCGTGGTCCTCATCATGACGGTGACGCCAGCATGAGAATACTGTTGATTGAGTGATATCATGTATAAAATAGCAGAAATGGAGGAGAAGGGGTCTGAGTTCTAATCCTCTGTAGGTACCCGGAGTGTTCATATCTCGAAACATTCCGTTGCATGATCTGAACAGTAATTGACAGCATAAGTGACACTGGCATTACCTGGCGCTCATATAATGCGATACCCCTAGCTGGGTACATGGGGGCTCATGCGAACTCCATCTTCGAAAGTGGACGGTACCCATAGCACTCAGCCCCTTCCCGTTCCCTTTTATTTTATTCTGTCATTCCTCGGCCAGCTCTTGGTTTGCACTATTTTGAATTTGGAATGGGAAACAAATCTCGTCTCCGTAGCTCGACATGCTAAGCTCAGCTTACATTGCTCTGTGGACCTTACGAGTAAAATACTTGATTCCGTACTAAGTATTGGGTTTATTCTGATCACCTGGATGTGCACTCATTTGTTCGGGCCTCCAGCTATGTTTTTGAAATCACAAGACATTTTAGACCGTCTGTTCTCAAAGTCCAAGTCATGCAGCCATACAACAACACATTCCGCACTGCAGATGTATACACACAACTCTTCAAACCCAAAGACAGACAGTTCCGATGCCACAGGTGGTGTGAACTGGCGATTGCGATCCTGGCCTTTGATGCTGGTGTAGAGGCTTCATCAGTCACACTACCATTAAAATTTATGCGGTCCCCAAGCTCAGGAAACAGATGATTGCACCTAACTCCCTTTTTTACTTTCCTATAAATGTTCTCCGCTCCAAAACTATCCTTTTGTGCATGACCTCGTTAAACTCGGTGGAATGTTGAACTGATGGTCAGTAATCACGGAGTTGGTGTCTTCTACATTGCTCTATCATACAGCTTATAGATTCACCGGTACTGTGTTAACCCTTAGTGGGTAATCCACGTAGACCGATTCATTATTTGTACCATGGATGAAATTGGTCTGTGATCAAGATGTCAGCAGCCAAGATATCTTCCACCTCACCTAGTGCTGCTTTATAATTGTCACCAAGCGAATGCCTTATGGTCAGGTTGCTTGCACTCGGGACCAAACACCTCCAGTCAGTCGAGTTACTCTGAGTCGGTGGTCACTAGCGCACAGAAGCTTGTAGCATATCAATCCAAATCAGCAGGTGCACTTCCGTGAAGAACGGGAACACATGACAGTAATCCGTAGAACGAAAATGGTCCTCCCGGATTCACATCAAACTGCTTTTACAAAAGAAGGGAAATAGAAGCCGTAGGTGGGCAGCGGGAAGGAATTTCTCGGATGGAGTATGGTAAAGGAGTGCTGGAAAGTGTTTACTATTCTGCGTACCTGCGACCTGTACCAACTTGAGCTGTCGTGAGTAAATCATCCGGATGGCTGCCATCGCACTATATTGTAAGACAAATAGCTTCATTCAATGAGATGGGTTGTTATGAATTATACTTCAGGAGTGAATGCAAACAGACCATGACGTCGCAGCTCTTTCGTCGCCAACGCGCTCGTGCTGCTAACAAAATACACCCATTTACCAGTTCCAGTGTACGTTACCATTCATTCGGTGATCGATCCTATTTTGTTTGTTGGGTTATTTTACGAAATAAGTAGTATGGGATGATTGGTCATAATCCGCAGACGTCCCATGCCATTTATGTCAAACAAAATAAACTGTGCTGAATATCTTCGCAGCAAAATATCGAGGCAACCTGTGTGCTACATAATATGTGGAGGAATTTCACTTTTCTACGAACCGGAGTCTCCATTTCCAGCAATTCACCTTGCATATGAACTCCATAGTCCACGAAACTTGTTTTCTCAAGAACACTTAATGAGACCTCGGTGAACGGATGTTTGAGAGAACTTTGGGCAAAATGCGTCATTGTATTTTCCGAACTGACAGTGATAATTCTCGGAATTCCACTGCACCAGACACGCAAGTTCCAGGTGGAAGGGGAGTGTAATTTCGGCCACCTGGTCTCATAAATTGTTTTGCCGATGGAATTGTTCGAGATCAACCCAAGCACATTCTAGGCAGATTTAAGTTCTTCTTCTACACCTCGGTCAAAACTGCCAAACGCGTTTACGTAATTCGAAAACGACAGTCGTAGAGACTTTGCAAAATAGGCTTATTTGCAAGCGAAGTTGGTTGTAATGGAGGAATCAACTGGATTCAGCTTCACAATGAGTGTACTTCGCGAAATGCATATAATTTGGGTTCAAGTAGAGCACGAGGTTAACGAAAACTTAAAATTTCGTCTACCTGATAAACTCCAAGAAGTGTAGAAGACCGTTGAAGAGTTTTCAGTCACCTAATGCATAATATCCTGCATCAAGTCGTATAGCCCATCTAGTTTTGTCAAGTGGGAGGGTAGCTCAGCAGACCAGATATAAAGTGACATTCACTGCAAAGTACAACTAGTCATAGGCAAGCTGGTTTGAATTTCCAGCGGTTTCCCTTCCAATTCAGAGTACTCTTTTGAAAGTTTTTATCAGACTAGGTGCACGTGCTTAGTCGAAAAACTTAGGTTCCGTTTTTGATACCGACGTTGTCATTGCCAGACCCATATTATCGGCTATCTTCACAGAGAACAGACATAGCTTGAACAGGCCGCTCACTAGCGAAATACACTCATTCGCATTACGAATAGGCCGCTCACTAGTCTAGCGAGGACGTTGGTACATTATTGGTAAGTACCGTATGTAGTTGTCGGGTTGAAAATGCCCATAAACTCAAAGCCGTTCTTGTCAATATCTGTGGATCTCAACAGATGTTCAGAAACGGTACCACATAGCTGCTTCAGAGCATTCCTTATCTGACTACAGATTTCGCGCGTAGATCTCATTCAGGCACTCGATCTCCGCTTTGAATTATCCCAGAAACCTCTTGACCTCTAGTAGACTATCGATCTCCTTGGCTTCCGAAGATACCTGAAAAGTGAAGACGGCTCGTATAAACGTGGGTCGGAAGGAGAATTGAGGTGGCTATTCAAACATCCTCGACATTATAGTCATTGAAGACGCAGAAGTCAGTGTCGGACAATCTATCCCTCAGCCGTCATTGAAGAACAGACTTTTGTGGGTTTGCCACATGGTAACAGCGGTGAAAAGAAAACGTGAATACCTTGGAACTATGGAGGGATTGGGGTAGATAAGTGACGAAGTAGACAAGTGTATCAAATCGGTTCTTTTTATGAATCAGCGATTGCAAAACTACAGGTCATTTGATCCCAGACAATCGACCAATCACACACCCCTGACGCTACTGATGAGTCCAACATACCCTGTTCTATGCGCAGAAAAGTTAGCAGTTCAAAACTGGTGTACAGTGGCACTGAACTCCGGATCCTTTCGTTATTGTGAATGTTTTACATGTTCTCCCTGCACTCACCATGCTCTGGACCTATATATTCATGATCTCTGCGAGCAGTTAGCGGAACAATGCTAAATCTGGTCCATCACACCTTCTCGCTCTTCTGTTTCTGAGACCCAAGGAGTTTTAAACTCGCATAAACACTGTTCTTAGCAAGCGTATATGCACATTTGGGTCGGAAATAACAAATAAGTGAGAGATTCCAATAGATTCTTGAACAGTGAACGTATTCTAAACGTGACTTTCAATCATTCGGTCTCGCCAAAAAGCCCTCTCAGCTTCATATTAAGTTATTCCGGCGATAAACTATCTTTTGGTGAATTGGACGCTATTCAATGGTCTGTTCGCAATGAACAGGTGACCAATCCTGTTCACGCTTCTGCAGTGTGCCCAGAAAACCGGTTACTTCTAAATACCCTGAGGGGGAACTGCCTAAATTGGAACTCTCCGAAGAATTTACACAAATCTTCGTTTTCCTTAAGGGCGGAGGGCTCGGTAGGTTCGAGTTTACTGGAAGCCCCACCTTCCCCACAGTTCATAGATGGGCCTATTTGCCGGAGGGATTGGTGTTAGTCGTTAAGTGAGTTAGTTTATGGAAGTTTATGTGGTAACGTTCGACCGTGACCCACTCAAACCGTGTTGAGCCAATTTTGTTCCAGAAGATCGATGTGCGCGAAACTGTTAAAGTTTCGAGCTTTCTACAAGCGCAGGCACGCACACAGAATGCCAAGCCACCTCTCACTCAAAACAACATGCTGTGTGGACCGAGAAATGCGATTCCTATTTTGATCGTGCAGTTGTGATAGGTCTGCGAGACAGCCTATAAATGAAGAAAACCGTGTCTCATAGACCCGTCTATTGTCGTGCACCTGGATAAACAGAGAAAACTCACAATTGAGTGATATTCACATTGCTATTCATTGTCATTCACTACTACAGCACTATCGTTTGACTCAACAGATTTTCCGGATGATAATGGGTAACCAAATATTCGGTCATTTAGGACACGGTAAACATCTGTAGCACCGCATGAAGATGCATGCATCCAAGCACTAGCAGTCTGAAAACTCCTAGAATGACTAGGTGTGTGCCCTCACCCGAGGAAACAAGATTGAATTTTCAGTTGGTCGTGAGCATTGTCAAGCCCTAAGACACGTAAACATAGAACACCGACAATTTCGAACGTGGACCGACAATTTTCAGGCTCGTTTTACCAACTAGAAACTTCAAGATTGCTAGTATGTGGCTGCTCAACGGGTTAATCAATCCGGATACCACCTTGCGGATTATGGTAGCCCTTCTTTTCATTCGTTGTTCTCCACCTGCATTCAAACTACAAAGTTTATAGTGTGATAACCGCATAGTGTTTCTAGCGGATATTTTTAGATCTCACACTTTATAAAGAGCGCTTAGCAAGAAGCAGTCACTGGCCTACAAAACATCCACTGCCGTGCATCTGAGGTTCCTAGCTAAGGCTGTCAAGCACTTTAACCTGGTTATTTCTCAATCATTTATACCCAAACAGTTAATATCCATACTACGTGTTTTCAAACACTAATTTAGAAATGTAATATCCATCGGCGCATTCATATTTACCTATGATACAACAGCCGACTGCCAAGACAGCAATCAGACTACACACGCAACTCCAGGAATTGTACCAACTTCAGCCCCAATAGTCACCCAATAGCATATATTTACCATATTTTACCGGGAGTAAGTTTTAGAAAATTCGTGCCGAACTCAATGACAAGCAGTAAAACTGCAGTTGGTTATAATGTGCTTTTTTCAAAAGGGGGGCTTTCCTTGCGCTGCCAGAAACATTTCAGCACTCCTTCGATTTTCTGCTTAATTTGTAAATTAACTGAACTTCACATGATGTTGCCCCGAAGAGAAGCCACTCCACGGTGGTGTTCACAGGAAATAATCTCTGTCAGATTTCTATAGGATTCGCTGTCTACGGAGAGGCTACCTGCAGTACATGAAGGAAAACGGGTCTAACTCTGATGATCAGCCACTGTTCTCATGGCCCATCAGAAAATAAGGTATGAAACGAGTACCGGGTGTTAATCTTATATAACCTAAGCTCGGAATGCGAGACAACACACAAATAAATATTAAACTGGTAAAGACCTGTTTGAATTATCAGAGAGTCGGAATTCCATTGACTCTACCCAATGAGGAGTCAACACAATCCGCACACTTGGGTGAACAACATCCACCCAGATTTTCGGCTCCACCATGCTACCCCGCCGGTTTTTCGCTTCAGACAGTAGAGTTTGGGCTACAATGGATGGATGATCCATGTTGTCTTTCCTCTATCGGACTGTATGTTTCAGTGAGGTAACGTTATCGGGATAACACTTCTAACTCGCTATCACAGTGCTGTCAATCCATTGAAGCACGAACTTGATGTGATGACTATACTTTAGACGTTGCTTCATGGGGAGAGCCCACACAAAACTGGTATGCATGTCCTCTAATGCAGCTCACAGCTGTTAAACAGCCTGATGCACAACGCTGGCTTTAAAAGCTCTGAGCCCAAATAGCCAGTCAACACTCAAACGGTCATGGGCCAAGTCGAAATGAGGAGAGTTGTAGCGTGCAGCGAAAAGAGGTTTAGTATGCTTTGTGTTGATGAGCTGGTGGATCATTCAGAACCAAAGCGTGATTGCAAAACTATATTTGTTGGCCTTTGACCACGTTGCATCGTCGCAGTAGTGTATTAGCACCTGGTTGAATTTGAATTGTGTTTAGATGTGCATACTGCACTCGTCTCAGCAATCTTACACCAATTCATTTCGTATAGTTCTCTTGCATCTTAACTTGCCATCATTTTGTTTTGAAATCCAGCAAACACTAAGACGCCTACAGATTTAGAGAAAGTCAATGAGGGTATGATGAGTGTTACTCTACTTTGACGAATTATATGCTTTCCACTCTAAAATACGAAATAAATTTATCGACCTCGAAGTTCTACGATGTAGAAAACCCGAGTTTGGCAATTTTATGGGAGAATTTTATACGAAGACACTAGGTCTTCTTCAGACGTCACTCTGGAACAAATGCATCAACAAATGTCCAACAAATGCATCAGGATATGAAACGAGAGCAAGAAATGTCTTTCTTGGCGAGCTTCTGCTTGCCTACTCAATTTTCCAATATTTGAGTGGACAAGTAGTCCATAATTATATCATACTGTTTGCTATTTGACTTCAGAATATCGCCATTTTAGTGGAAACAAAATCCCAGGGCACAGCAGGTGAAACATCGAAATGCATGCAACGGCACACCGCCCGAGGCGCCAGTATTCTTGAACCATCAGGGTTGTCGATGGGTTGTGCGGCATTCTTATGGTGACCGTAATTCGGACGGTTACTCATTCAGTTGCAGGTAGTTGTGGGGTTTGCAGAATTTGCATTTGCATCATTATCAAATGAAGAATTTTCCTTCTGTACTTAGGACAAAATGGCTCAGTGGTTAGAGCGCGAATTTACTAACCGGAAGGTCCGTGGTTCGAAACCGACTTCTAGCATCTCGACTTCTCCTGTCTAAGCTTGGGCAACCTGGCAGCATCCCAGCTCTCGTGCGTTCTTCAGGTGGCATGGCAGCTAGGCACCAAAAGGATGTTGCAGCTGAACGATTATCTTTTCATCTTTATCTTCTGCACTAGCGCAATTGCTGTGGTTGATCCATACTGAAATTTGACTATTACCAGAGCTCATCCCTAGTACATATGCTTGGCCTCGCCGAGCTATAACATGCAGAGCAAGGGTGCTTGTAATACTCCATAACGCACCTAAATTGTGTATGGACATGCGAACTTGTCCACACTTGAAATATGTAATTCTTTTGCCCCACGACTCCGAGGATGACCCAGTAACTGTCCTATTTATTTCGATCATCTTGTTCACCTGCTAGTATTTACCACTTAGGTGATTTCACGGACGCTAGAAATTTGATGCACAGTTTTTACTACCGGTCTTGGATTTTGTAGAATTTACACACACCTGTCTCGTTTGCTCTCTGGCGCAATAATTCCGGTTAGTGCAAGTCCCTGCAGGATCAAGGATATGCACTACTGATAAGCTTTAATAAGATCGAAAGCGTCTACTCCTGTTGATGGAAACTAATCAGGTCAATTCCCCCAGGACAGGAGTAATGGTGCTCAGACCAGCATGATGAAGATGAAAATTACTGGCTCAATCGGGACGAAACGAAACCCTCATTCACCCTGAAACTAGCACCATTCTCTTATTCTGTGCACAGTAGCGACTTGCCAGATTTCCATATCATCAATTCCCGTGCACTTACTAAAAAGCGAAAAGCTGTTTATCCTGATGTTTATTCCCAATATTGATTTCAGCATTGTACAAGATGAACTCCATCTAAGCGATACGAAGATATCAACCAGTTATCAAAAAGGGCATTGACCTGAAACTCACTCCATATCTGGCACACGATTTCATCCAAGTGATCGTATTTCCTAAGGTCTGGGAGCAGCTAAGGTGCCTTAGATGCATTCTACATTTTTACGCTTGCAATGAACGTAGTATTAGTGAATTCCGTGACTGGTTTACAGTAAGAGCAATGTAAAAAAAAACTTCTCTTAGGATTGCCTATACCTAGCTGGGCTGCCGAACGACATGAATAATTGGAATCGGGGCATCTGCATCACAGAATGTTGTATTTACAAATAAACCGCTTTTCGAAGGTTTATTTGAAGCTTCGGACGCGCATTCCCTCAGGCCTTTGTATTCCCCCATATCGTTACATTTTGCTTCACTTTCTTAACACCATATCTTCTGTCTGTTTTGTGTTTATTTACGTGACATTTTCCATGAAAATCACTGTTTTTGGATCAGGAAATCTTTCCGCCTATTTGGCGTCCAAAACCACCAGTTGCCGTGCAAGGCCCAAGGTGTTTTTTTTGCAAAATGAAGTGTGACTGGTAAAAGTTTTAGGGAGTCATATTTTTCAAACTGAGCTCAAATTAGTCACCCAACCAAATGGATACTCGACAGCCCAGGTTACTTTCAATGTAGTTCCATTCCTCCCATGCTGCATTATATCCCGTTTTGTTCCTCTTGGATTTTATGGACTGTGCGCTAAGCTCATACCACAAAAAAAGATGTCTCAAAGGTAAGCAGCACGGCAGTTTACTCAGACGCAATAAGAAAAATGTTGTTAGATGAAACTGAGACGTATATTGCACACATATGCGACCTGGACCAACTGGGAGTGACATCAGATCAAGCTAGCGTGTCGACATATCTTTTCCCTAGGTCAGCAATGAGCACACGCTGTTTGTCGAGTATGTTCTACAGAACAAGCTCCAGGGATATCCGAGATGTGCAGGTGTACCTTTTGTTACCCACCCAATACACAGAGGCATCCAGCACAGTGGTTGCGGTTTTACGCTACGTACGTTTGCGCTCGTGAGAGGTGTACCCAAGATCGCTATAATCCGGATGATCAAATCGTGGGTTTGCATGTGGTCGACCTGGATTTTGATTCACATGCCCGGCTCGTTACTGGTTTCCGGTATCATTCTTGATAAACCTACACTTGCTGTTCTGGTAGTTAACGCCCGGAAAGATGCTTTTTGTACTTTCTCCTTAGATCCCATCCTGTGAAGCTGCGCTATCTCATTTTCCCACGGATTGTTTAGACTGTTGACTCATAATTTTTCTGTGTCTAAAGCAATGAAAGTGATCACGGTTATATAAAGCAACATGTGCTAATATTTGTCTGTCGGAGACAGAATTTTAACCTACATTTGCACGCGTTTTCAATGGTTTGGTGAATCATCACAAAAAGAACTAAACGTCTTTGCTGAATACAAGGCTTCAGCCTAACACTTGTTACCCTTCAGCAGTCGGAATAGCCCGGTTTGAGAAACCGTTGTATTCTATGATTTTTCTCATTTAATTCCTTTTCAGAACGAGGATACTATGAAGAGCGCTATTTATGACAATGACTGAAAATAAGTTTACTTGGCGCACTAAGATACTACACTGAGTGCGCTGATGTTCGTCGTAACTGGGTCCCCTCTTACCCCACCGACTTTTCATATCGATACGTCTGCTTGGCCGAGATTTACTTATTTTCCCATCACTGTTTACTTTGTCTACCGTTATCAACCGTTTTGTTATCAAAATGAAGAAAATTTCGATTTTCTCAAGTCAGTTCTTAAGGTATTTGTTGTTGTCGTGGGAGCTGCTCTTATCAGATGAATAGCCTATCAGTCACCGTAATACAATCTCATCAGCACACTTCTAATTTGAGAGGTTCTAAGCAATATCGTTGCTCAAGTGTTTGCGTCCGCTATGTTTAGATCAGAGGCTATTCGTAGTCTGTGCATCGTTTGAACTATCACAGCCATAATTAACAGTGGAATTTCCAGCGTAAACATCAATATAGAGACTTTCCTTCTGGACAGAAAGCTTTTACGGTGAAAGCATGAATCCACCTGAATAAAAGCAACATGACAATGCCTTAAAAGAACTGGTATTGTTCACTCTGTCACCAAGTCGGACGCGAAGTTGGGAACTGAAAACGCAACAATAAGACCTAGGCAATAACGATCTATTTTGTGTCATGTTTCTTGGAAGGCAGTGGGAAGTTGACGGGATATACTGCTCATAATGTTACTGAAAACTTTAACAACCGTCGACCAATATCGTCCTTCTCGGGACTCGTTAGGTGGACCCAGTGTCCGAGGTTCACTCAAACTTGTATTCTACTTGAACCCAAATTGTACGCTGCTCTTGAATTACAATTATTTTCACACTAATTTGGTTTGACTGGTTACTCAAATGAATCCAGGTGGATCTCTCTTTTATAATGTTCTTCAAGCGGATGTGCTACACAAATCCGCCTCATGTTCTCTTGGTACAATGTTGGAGATAATGCAGTACTAATCATAAGGCTGCTGAAAACCCTTCGACAGCTAACGACCGATTTCACCCTTCTTGGTACTCATCAGGTGGGCGCATTCCCAGAGTTTCCATCAACCTTATGTTCTACCTGAAGAGCATCATGAATGCGAGAGACTCAGCAGGATTCGACTGAATTACCCATCAAAACCAAATTCCTACATTTCATCATTCTTTATTGAGCAGACTATTAGAAGGGAATTGCTGCACTACCGTTAGGTTAAATGAATTCGTGGAAGTCATCACGCACGTAGCGTACCAGGCGCGTTTCCTGGGCCTGGTTGCACAAGGTCCTCAAGCAACACATTTAAATTTTGCTTGTTAGCCACGAAGTACACAGTGAGATACCCATTTATGTCCGTGTAATCATGCATTTTCCTTCTCTTGCATGTATGTCTGTCATATTTGGCATCTTGATTATGGGCCAACGTACACATAATGCCAACAGAAAGATAGTCATTGTGCAGCACTCGAACTCGCAATTTCCCGCTTACCGGGCGGGTGCTGTGCTAACTGAACTGCCGTGGGCACAGCTCCGCATTGCACACTTGCACTTGAGTTCACGCCAATTTGCCACATCTCCGCCCAGTGGATCAACAGCAGATGTCTGTCGGTGTCATCCATAAGTTCCTCATGTGGCTTTCGCAATATGAAAGACGTTCATATCTCCCAGATAACCAAAAATCATTCGTTCTGAATTTGCCAGGGGAAATGGAGAGTTGGGTAATCATGAATATGGACCCAAACATCCACAATGTAAACGAAAGGAGAATTTCTGGGCGGGGCGCGAACTCGCAATCGCCAACAGGCGGGAGGCCGTGGGTTTGGGTACCGTCCAAGTATTCTGCAGACCATATTCCAGGTTTTCCAAATCCTCATTTCCTCTACATCCACGCTAAGCAGCCTTTGAATAACTGCGAATACTGATCTGTTGAACTTAGTGACCTGGGACCAATTTGATTATTAGTCCTTCAGCAGCATAATTTTAGCTCAATTGTAGTATCACATTACGGGATGATTTGGCTCAAGTGTTGACCGGCTGAACTGGATAAAAACGAAAATGGTCTTTCAACTGGGGTGATTTCTCGGTGTATAACTGCCATGCCCCTCGAAGTAAACACGAGAGGTGAGATGCTGCCAGATTTTCCAAGCCTAGATGAGAAGAATCGAAAGGCATGGTTTGGTTTTCAAATAGGGACAATCCGGTATGTATCTGTTTGCCTTGACCGCTGGGCTCATGAAACTAGTTCTGCAGAGTCATATCCGAAGAGAATAAAAACTGGAAAACGAAGTGCGTATTTACGTAGAGATTGCCGGTTGGTCAAAAAAGCTCCCTAAGCCTCGTTCTATGTGAAATATTTGCACAAACATTTCAGCAGACACCTGTAAAACTTTGAGTAAGTAGGTCAAGGGTGCACATCAAATGATGATATATAGCCATAGTAAATTTGGAGTAACTAATCATACGACCGACTCCATGTCAAGCCATTGCAATCCTTACTGCAAATTGGTGCGATATCCTAACCAGGACAGTAACTGGGGTGCGACAAACCGAAGTCTGACCAGAACTGTTGGATTTGAAATACCTATAATCGTTTTCTTTAATCGCAGTATAGGAGGTCCGTTGCTTCAAAGCTGTCTGAAACAGCCAAAGCGTCCGCAATTGGATAGCTAGTGTGAAGGGCCTCTGAGGCACCCTGTAAGAGTAAATAACCACCGGAGAACCGTAGTCTACTGCGGCAGACATCCGAAACAGTGAAGATCTAAGCAAAAAAGGCTACAGTTAGAGTTTTGTAGTTTTAAATAATACATTCGTTTGGGTCTACTGTTAACGCGAAAGTAGTTCGCGCATGAGTGTATCCCGACAAGTTCGTACGACTGGCGTTCAAGCGGAAAATAAAATTGATAGGAACTCGGGGACTACGCGTGCTTGCTGAGCCCCAAGGAGGGCGAAACCTGCAGTGGGTTGTCAGAGAGTTTCCAGCGACCTCATCATTAGTGTTGCCTCAGCAGAATATACTGTAGTACCTCGAATATCGTACCAACTGAAAAATGGGGCACATTCGGTTGAAGAATAAAATAAACAGTTATGCGTGTTTTCGCAGCTCGGCTAATCAGTAACACTGGTGGTCACTAATAACCTCTATGGTAGTTACCCATAAATCGTGTTAGGTTTCGTCACCACGAGTCCCAGCATTTGTGAGCCACGAGGAACCTTACCCTTGTGTTAAAAGTGACATCACATTTGACTCACTTCCTTAGGTATGCAGTGACAATAAAACAGAACTTACAACCCGTTGATAAGCGCCTTACTACCTCTATAAACTGATTCTTTGAAAAGATTTACTTTTCTGACAATTCTCTCAACATTGCATTGCTGCGGTAAACCTGCTTGACGGATTTGCCAAATTGTGTGGGATATTACGATTCCCACGGTGAAAACGAGTGATTTGTTTAACTCTCTGGCGTAATAACTAGCAAGCAGTTAACCGTAGCTAGTCAGTAACCAAATTTTTCACCAACCATAGCAATGTGCCGGGGGCGCGCGCAGCTCACATAATAGTCCTTAATGAGTCCACATATTGAAGATTGACAAATGTTTTGAGGAATGGTTAATCGGATAAAATGCGAAATTTATTCGACAGGTACCGGCAAAATCTTCCCAAGGACGATGCAATTTCTATCAGCAGCCTTGAACTGAAGAGTTCAAAATGGATTCAGTTTTTTTCTTGAAGCATGTAAACCGTTCAGTGTAACCACTTTCATGGAGAAAGATTCAATAAAGATGCCATCCAGGAATTGGGCTCAACTGTAGTAAAATGAGTAACCTCATGATTTACGTGCTTTTCAGCACGCACCCGCAAATTTTCGGGAAGTTTCCATGTGCCTGAGCTTTGTATTGTAGGCACCAACCGAAAGTGGTGGGAAGAAAGCAAAGTGTTTGACCAGGTGAAGCCTTAACAAGCCTACCATCAAACACCAGGTGAAAATATGACTTAGCGTCTTGAATGCATCAGTTACTCCTGAACCATCAGTACACTGCTGCTAGCGCTTGTGATTAGGAACTGGAACTGTTCGTACCAGGGACTGTTCCCGGGATGGCTGGGAAAGGGTGTGCAAATCAACCGCGTCCGTCATTTTTCCTTTCCATCACTCAATTTTGGTCCCTGGTCTACACACTGTAAATGGATACAATTCACTTGATACAACGCGCTTCTAATATCATAAATGAGGAATCTCATTGAATCTCCCCTGGATACCAAAGTAATTTGCAACTAAGTGTATTTCTCCAACGCCTCTTTTACCTAATAAACAGTCTTCAAGAGAGTCGAAAAGCTGAATGTAACCAGAATTCTTGTTTTACTCAGCTCATCAAAACGCGTCCTAATGTGAACTGGTGTGGCGTTCAAAGTTTTAGGACGTGTTAACTATAGCCCGGATTTCCCATCAAAATTGTGGTAAACCTGTGCATATCTTCAACAGTCTTGAGGTTGTCAGGTCCCTCTGAGATTCGATCAAGAAACAAGATATGTCACGGTTTGTTGTTGCGAACCCTCGCAAAGACCAGGAATACGAGGAATTTAGAGCTGTTTGAACAGTCTCGCCATCCAACTTAATCACTGCATATGGTTCAATGTCGTATGACGTAAGAATCCAACATTGACCGCACGCACCAAATGAAGTTATTTTGTGGAATAGAGGTAGTTTCAATAGAACTGATCCAAACTACTTTATGTTATTGGGGAACCAAGCTGAGACTGATGGATTGGCCGCTAATGACGGAAGCACATAGCCGTATTGGAAGGCATGGTGAAAGCACTCCGGAAAATGTGGATACCTGTTTGAGAGTGATATAACCATCCCTCCAAAAACAGATTTGTGTGGTAACTGAAATGACGGTTGAATCGACCGATAAAAAACAAGCATAATAATGAGGTTTTAAAGCTGGGCAGAACCGAAAAGAATGAAAGCTACAATAATGATAACTGGGCGTGGATTCAGAACCATTTCGGTAAACGGCTAACGCAGGAAGACGCGAAGATCCTCATCAAAAACACAATACTTGTAGCGCCCGAACAAGGTATCGCGTTATTCAGCAGTTACACGTTGCATAGTAATCATTTCGTTTCCTCTGCATCCTGGTGTCCATTCAAACGTGTTTCGAATTCTTCGCGTTTTCCCCAAGGACGCAATGGTGATTACTTCCTTGTCTTACCTAAGTGCATGCTCAAAAGTTCACTTCCATTCAACACAATAAGACATTGTCAGTGGCCACTCATTTTGTTCAAGTGAACACATTTTTAATCCCTCCCCTGTGTGGCCCCACGGTCGGTTTTGTCCTCTGCTGAGTCGCCCCCTGATCAAATAGTCTTTGTCAAGAGCTTTCTGCTTGGGGTGACTCAACTGTTTCAGGCTGTTTAATTTTCTAAACAGATCTTAAGTTTAACCTACTTATCTGGGTTTTCACAACCGAGTCGTCCTTACTTGACGTGATCGGGTACCACAAACAGGAAGAACCCAATGGCGTATATATATATATATATATATATATATATATATATATAATTGCAGTGGGCCACTTGCAGTTTAAGCGTCACATTTCTGAGTACTGTTGATCTATTATACCAGTGTAACGGTGTATACTACTGATGAAGCATGCGAGTAGCCTATGGTTTGATGTCCAAGCTCCGACCCCGCTTCTGATGGAAGGTGAAGTTTATTACGGAAATCGTGGAACTTTTTTGCAGTGTTCTTTTACTATTGTGTAATAGTCAATGAACATCTAGTGAAATTCAACAGGAAGCATGAGAATGTTCAGTTTTTTAAAACTAAGTGCATATGATATGTTTGCTTTCCTGTCTAATGACTTGTAACTGCTCAGTTCGTGTTTTACCAATAGAAGACTTCGCAGCGAAGGGTTTTCTTCCTTTTACCGGGATTAGCTGGGGGCAGTTTCGAACTTTGCTGAATTTGGCTTCGAACCCGACTGCCGAACTATCGTTATTAGCTATTACGTTCAGCAAAACATCGAGCACTCTGTTTAACAGGGAACGGAAGACAATGAACAACCTGCACGCAGATGAACCCCCCGGTATCCTATCCTGTCAGCTGACAAAAGATATCGTCTTGTATGGAGGAGATCACGTCAACGTCTCGAGCTCCATTCTTTGGCTGCCACTGACAATCTTCCGCCAACAACCTTGTAAACAAAACCAGCAAAAGTTAGGAAGGGTTCAAGGAGGCAATAATTTCAATCGAGGGATGTTGGAAAATAATTGCTCAAGATTAGTATATCTTACACTTTTAAAAACTTAAAAACGTATGCAATAAACAGCACTTTTGCGGTCAACCTTGGCCTCAAATAGGCTAGGGTAAATAGTGAAGTGCCATCAATGGAACGTATCACTTAAAGATCAACACACGACAAGTCTTACACTCATTGAAAGAAGAAAAAACTGACGGCCGCAAAACAAGGTTCTCATTTCATGCAAGCTCACTGTTTGCGTCTGTGGACTTTGTTTCCTCTGCGAAAATGGTCGCTAAACTCCTAGACAGCCGCGGGTTCCAAATAGATCTCTGGCGAATGAAAACATATACAAACCACTGGACCTCCACTTGACCACAGGCTTTGAGTTCAGTGGAGGATATTATGAAAAATTAAGAGGCAGCCAATTAGGTCTCGAATTCCAACTATCATCACCGAGATAACAAAGCAAAATCTGGTGCGGATCGTGTCACTTGACATTAGTCTGGTTATGAGAACTATAATTGCTTCATTGTTAAAGACATTTCAAGGCAACCGAAGAAGATGCTTGTACGAAATACTCCGGAGAAACATTCGCTCGATGAATTTTATTTAGAAATCTATATGGCTGTGCAGCTCAACCAGATTAGCAACCCGAAAGAAAGCCTATAAAGCTTTACTTCCACACATAGAAAACATATCGAAATTGGTCGTAATAAGACCAAGATAACGGTATATAGCGGTAACATACATATATGAGTAATTACTGCGAGGAACACCGGCAAAACCAATAGAGAAACAACCAAAACTGAGAAGACCAAATTTATTTTTATTCATTATGATGTTGATGAACACTTCGTGGGATAATCGATGTGGACGCTTTCAAAAAAATATAAGGAAGGCAAACATGCTACTGTTGGACAGGATCAAGCCTCACCCAACTCCGTTCGTGTAGAACAGGATGGATACGTACTCAACTGCACAAATGGCACCGAGTTGGGCCAAAGCAGGAACCCGAATAAATGGAGACGTAATACTTCACCAATAAAGCAAGACACAACCACTTCGGGGGAAAACATTACCATCGAACTCTGAAAACGAAACAATATCGGACACATACAACTCTAAGCCACTCAAAGAAACAAAGAAGCACGGATTCAAAACCAGAAGCAGGCAGAACAACGGCCATCAGATCAAAGCAACAAACATGTTGAAGGATAGGATCTGCCAGGCAGAAGCAGCAAACCGCAAACAATAAGGTGGGAGAACACAAACCGCAAACTTTGAGCTGGCAATTCAGCATAAATTACATGATCTCCTAAAAGTGCATGGTATAAAAATAGAAAATCGAACGGCGAGAAGGAAGAACCCCAAAGCAACATACATCACAACTAGAGCAGCCGCAACAAGGGAAGGAATAACAAAAAGGATGGCACCCAATTGACTAATCCTAGGTCGGAAAGGCATATCACTATGATGCAGACTGAAATACAGGTTGAAAGCCAACTAATCGGACCACCGGTGGAGGGAATTTCAAGCATTCAGTTAGGTCGAGGTGAAAGGGGAGTACCCGCCCATAGGCGCACAAACGACGTCTTCCGGAATTGTGATGAAACGTTCGCAGGCGGGTTGCTAAGCCCGGAGAAAAACAACTGCTTCCTGTTTCAGAAGAGCATGCTAAACAGCCGGTAGTTTTTAACTGGTTAACGTCTCGCTTTTGACACAAAAACTTCGTCAGGCCAGGTGAGCAGGTTGCCAAGTTCGCCAGGTTTTAGAGCCAACGGAGAACCAATCGGCAAAACATCTCCCAATTAGCACACCAGATCAGCGTTAAGTATCACTTTAAGTGTCTGTTCTGTTAGTGTGTTTGCTCAAACCATATGATTGATGGGTGGGGGATTTCAAATTGTTTTTTTATCGGTAACCTGCTCACTTGGTCTGATGAGACTGGGTCAAAAGCGAAACGATGTCCAGTCATAAACGACCGATTGCTCACCAAAGTTTTCTGAAACGCTGATTTCTCAATCGGTTCCAAACGTTTTCCAACTGATTGAAAACTGCCTCCTGGTTGACGAACAAAACTGGAAACTGTCTACAAGTGGGAACACATTTTATAGTAAATGAGACAAACAGCCATTGTATAACTTATGTCGGGACAACTTTGCAGAGGTCCGGTACTACCGAAGCTATCGAGACATCGTCTCGAAGGTGCTTGAGCAGGGTTGTCCCATAAGGCTTTTGCCTGGAAAACGTGATTGAGGCACTATGTATAACTGAGGACAAAACAGTACTGCAGCATTTTTTTGCTGTCCTACATTTACATTTCCATGGAACAGACGACTCTCGTTGCCAATAATTAGAGAGCAGAGGGCATTCCTAAAAGCATCCGCGCATACATTCATTGGCTGTTGGGTTGTTTACCGTCTGCACTGGGCCTGCATTTTTGTGACATATGCCTCATTATGTCACATCGCTTCCGCTGCGTTGGCCGACAATCTCGTGTTGGGTATATGCTGCTCGCCTTATGTCTCATTTTTTCATGGAGTCATTTACATGTTTACGTATCTCATCCATCGTTACTGACAGTGGATGGGTTTTCCCGGATGGAACTGCGCTGAAGCGACCCTCAATATGTCTACATATATGTTTTATTTAAGTTGAACAAAATCCGGTGCCATGATGCAGACCACATTATATTCAGCTGGTTTTGTAACCGCGATAATACCGCGCACGTTACATCGAGTGGTTCATTGGTGAAGCTCTTAACTTCCTTTGTTTTTTATTGTAAATATCTTTGGCACCTCATAAAATTATCTCAATGGGTCCGGCAGAAAATCAGCTGGCATTGAGTTAGCCGAGTCGTCCGAATGATAGAGCTCCACAGCCTCTAATTCACATGTGCGAATGCGACCACGAAACTGGCGTTAATTGCATTGTCTTCATTTGTGTCGACGGTTTTCGAATTTTTATCCGTTAGTGCGGTGGCTGAGGTGTCACGCACACTGGGTCTTTCATATGGATGCTGAAACAATGGTGGTGGTGGGTGTCAACAGCCGCTAAGGGGTAATCGTTAGCTGACTGGTCATGCATACTACTTTGTTGGCGCGTATCGACGTCTGTTTGCTATCGGACGAGGAGGCAGTAAAAGGCACGCCTTAGTGTGACCTTAGTTCGTGCCTGACTGACCGAAACCGAAGCAGAATAAACCAGTTACAGTGAATAAAACACTGATAGTAATCTTACCGGTAAAACTGAAAGAAAGTATGCAACAAAGCAGTCAAATTCACGCCCGCAATTTGAGTCTAGGCATCTGATGGATTTAAGAGCCCATATTGGTTCCCCTCTCGCCTGCAGGTAAAATTTAAGCGATGGCGATTCCCCGGAAGTTAGCTAGCCATACGTTATTTTCGGCACACCCTAGTACTGACATTTACATCATCGCAATGTCTAGTTTACACTTGGTTCCGTATTTCTTCACTGCTGCCACCCTGCCACTAGTGTTTCAGCGTCCCAGATGTTTACCGTGTTCAGGCTATGCCAGTATTATCAAAATCCTTTTCGCATTGGACCCCGCCCATTTTTACATAGCTATTCCATTTTGATGCATTGCTGGGCGCCCGCAATTAGCGTCTGTTGTGTCTTCATTCTCACTCTGTTTTTATGAATTTTTCTGACAGTATGCCGCTCATTAGTTGGAACTAAACATTCTTATTACATACACGGGATGGAACATCCCCAGAACCCGCTAAAACCGGCAAACCAATCTGTGACTGCTGGCTACCTTTGGGTTGGAGAAAACGGTGCCTCGTATACTTTGGAACGTTCGCATAACTTCAACGGATTGAAATGGTCTTGTGTGTACGTAGAAAGGCCATCCGGAAAAAAACAGAGGTGTGGTAAAATACGGGTGGGCCATCGGGCTGGATATGACAATCGCGGTGCATCCAACGAGGCGCCGTACTTTGGTTCCAGGGTAGCCCCGTACATAAACGTCTCGGGTGAATCAGCTATGGTTATTGTCCCAGTCAGGATTGGCCAAGGAATTTTAGCGGGACGGGACTCGTATGAAGCAAGGACATTCGTCAGCCGGTCGAGGGTTCAACATGATTCAATACTATAATCCAGACGAGGCAATGGGGCGCCACATATTGCTGGGGGGTCAAATGATAAACGGTCTGAAACTAACCATCTCACAGATCACTGCGATGCAGTCTACCATATACATACCTTGACGCCGCCCAAACTTGAGGTTAGATGTTCCTTACCCTTATTGTCGTTTCCTTCCAAAACCAATCCTCAGATCAGAAACCACATTCGCCGACACCAGCCAGCGGACTTTCAGTATACTAAAACCTATCAACCGGAAAGATATAGCAAAACAGCCTCCTCTACTTCCACTTTAGCGTTACATGTAACACACCATGCAGGTGCTTGTTAGCTCAACGCTGATGCTATACCTGTATATAGTGTCCAAAAATGCGTATACGACATTCATAAACTGAATGGTGGGTAACACGTGTAATATGTGAACTTGCGATCTGCACTGGTCATGAGCGACACCACGTTGGGTTAACCAAGGAGACACGGCAGCACGGCGTGCGTTAAGGTCAGAGCAAGAGGTTATGCGCTGGTCGGAAATTTAAGTCCAGCCAAACCAGCGCTCCGGATCTTTGGAATAATCAGTCATACTTCCTAATGTATATCTTATGTAGGGGATACATATTTATCTGGCTACAATTTGGCGTAACACATGTGATGTCGCTTGAACTCTCTAAGAGGTCGCCACATCATGTCCATTACTTGGCCTCTGTGTGTTCTTACCGATTTTGTATGAACAACGCTAACCCCCACTAAAGATGCAATGGTATTAACCGAAAAGCCGAAGGCCACACCAGGACCGACCATCTACCATTAGTGCTGATTCTAATTTCGCTCATCCAATGAAGATTCCAAGGGCCTACTGCTCTGCCAGATCAGCAAGCAACTGAAAAAAAACCGGTAAATTCATCAACCCTATCGATAGCTGAATTGGCGGTGAGAAGTTAGAATTCGTATCCAGGATATTTTGTAGTTTTCCAGAATTTTTCCCGCTCCTCTACCACTCTCAGATATTAATCCCTAATGTTTTGAGGTGAACGGGTCTTTAAAAGACCAGCCAAATTTCTGTCATTCTCGCATCCCTCTAGATTATGGCCTAATTCCGGGCACCCTTCTGTGTCGAGGGGTGGTCACCATATAGGCAACGGTATGGTGTGACAAATGCTACGGGTGACGTATCGGAAATTGCACCGGCCCTAGCAGGGCGAAAGGCTGCCATGTGACCCGTCACGTCACTACCGATGCACAATTTTGATAGCCCACCCCCACCCACACGTATATTCTACTATTTTTCAGCCACCATATACAGCATCCACATCGCTAGTAAATCTTTCTCCGTCCCACTCCACTTCCGTTTAGATGGTCTTCATCTGGCTGATTCATCCCTTTCATCCCAAGTTCGTCTGTATCCCCATCATACCTGTCAAAGTGGCCTCCGATTTGCTTAGATCCATACCCGGTTAAGGCTTCCAGGACACTGAACTCTGTCCAGGAAAATTTGGTGGCCTCCCAAAATCTTGACGACGGCGTCGCATCTCCTAACCACTGGGTGCTACGTTTGTGTACGAGTGTATCTCTCTACCCGACCGACAGACAGTGAGGAAAACCGGAGAGGTTTGCAGCAACAACATGGTCCCGGACGACGGCTCAGGTGAGGCTGAAAATATCATTTGAGTGGCCTCTCCGTCACTTCAGGAACACAAACAGACAGCGGTGAACCTGTTCCTCGAAGCTCCTCCAACTCAATGCTGATTAGATCCATCCAGGGTGTCGCGGCCCTCCAACCACATTCACCCCCAACTTTCAAAATTACCCGCCTCAAATCCGAAAGGCCTCTGGGACCTTAATCTTGTGGCACAAATCAACATGGCTAGACCTGTGGCGAAGGTGAAACGGTCCACGCACCCGCTTTGGCTACTCACACGCAATGTTCCTGGTTAAAGAAATCAGGGAGCTTGCGTCCTGTTATCAAAAACGGCGTGTCCCAACCCAGACCCCTGTTCGCCTTTGCCAAGCAAGAGTCCCTCTGCAGAACTAGTCGCAAACTTATGCCCAGCAAAATCCACTCTACACCTCCTCATCCATGACAACCCGCTATCTTCCTCAACTCGAATAGCACCCAATATACCCTTGCCATGAAACAATCCGCCCAATTGGTATCAAAATTGCACCACCCAACCACCTCCAAGTTTCCACTTACACAACTAAGTTTCACTCTTGCAACACCCTTTTCCCAAGGCGTGTACTGCCGCATTCCTTCCTGGTTTAATTCTGCCACCTCCGTTAAATCGCTCCGATCATTTGTTCTTCACCGACTTATACGCCCGTAGTGCAATTTCGCCCTTCCTCATGATGCGGGGCAAATACCGCGTCAGCTTCCACGAATAGAACCTTATTCTTCTCATCTACAGGGTTCAAGCCAGCATCGCGCGCAAAAACACGGATCCAAGGAATTTGTTCTCTAGTTCTCCCTATCTGATCATGGACTAGAATTTTGCCCGTTCCCTGGAAACAAAATCATGATGTTGCTGTCATAGACTTTAAAACCTCCGAGGATGACTAACCACATAGGCGGCTTTTTGGTTTATGTGCTTACACACACAGAAACACTCCCATTTCTGGCTCGCAAATGTCTCCTTTAGTTTTCTCACGGTGGGTCCATTCAGACCTCTTAGAATAATGCGGTAGTGAGCAGTTCCTAACGAGCCTCAATAATGCATCACCCAAATTCATTCCGAAGGAGAATTTATTACTTTTCAACCTCCTTCTCTGCCTTCCCACGTTTAATTTCTCTTGCTTCATAATAGTGGGCGCCTTTGGTGCCACAGCCATCACTTGCTCAAACTTAAAAACCCAGGTTTCGGTTTTGATTACGTCCTCCTGAGCTCCACGTGCGGCATCATGTGTCATTAAAACTGCTGAGCTCACCACTCATCCACAATAGTCAAAGACTCATTCCTGGAACTGACGTTTACCGCTAAGCCCACAGTCAGTGAGGTGACACTTCGTTGGCTGCCGGGTCCACATGACCGCCCTTTGGTATCGTGGACGCTGTTTTGTCGGGGATCGGTTAGTGGGTCTGGTCAAACCAAACTCTTCTCACCGACGTGAATATAGTGTAGTAGGACACTACGTTAGCACCTCAGGCTAGTCACAGCCCTAGGATCATTCTTCTAAGAGCCAAGGATGCCAAATCATCGCCAAGTTCGTGAGAGCCTGCCACCCGCATTCGCATTCCCGTTCGCAACTAGCATCATCACCACTGATGACCAAATCTACCCCGAAATCTCCCTAATTAAAAAAACCATCGCCCCGAACACAGCGCGGCGTTCATTAATTAGCCTACCTGGAACCCTGCCGCCGGAGCGTTTCGGCCATCTGATTGCAGTGAAGAAACAACCGGCCCCATGGTTTGGTTAGGACTTAATGCTGCCGTTCCGAGGTCTAAGATCACGCAGTACGGTGAAGCTAGCGCCAATCATCCAACACCCTCTATAGTGAACTAAAACTGACGGTCTCAGACATCCTGTGTCGTGCATGGTGAGAATGGATCAGAAGATATCACGAGCATAGATACCAAAAAGGATCTAGGTAACTGACTCTCGTCAAATAGATACTTCTCACTCCACCATGAAAATCGGCTCAAAAGGCATCAGTCGTCCTACGGATGATTCGGCGCATCTTCCATTATACTATTCGATTGGACATCCAGATATTCCATGGGGCCAGTGTAAGGCTGCTACTAGAATAGCCCAACCAGGTTTTCTACACAGGACGCAAGAAGCCCGTAACCCTCATTGAGCCTGTCCAACGAGCTGCCATGAAGATGGCTGCTGGCCTCAAATCCGTTGGTTACAAGGGGTGTCCCAAGGTGCTTGTACTCCTTCCCATAGGATATTGTCGCCCGCGAGGTGACCTAATATTTACTTATAACTTGCCTGAATAAAGTTTGGCCGTCATGCTTTTCACAGTTGACCCAACCAATACACGGCGAGGACATGGTGAGATGATTCTCAAGCCCGGAGCGCCCGATTTTGTCAGAATTTTTTTATCATTTTGGGTAGTTGGTGCGCGGAATAATCGTCCTCGGACGGTCGTTCACACTGCCTCAAGTGCCAGTTCGAGGGACATTCGGACGCCTTTTTACGTGAGTCTTACTAACGGCAAGCTTACTGCCCTGAGCTAAGAACCTCAAAAGAATTTTTACATTTTTTTTCGAGTGTGTTAATCAGGTGAACGGAGGCCTCGGAACGAAAAAGACAAACCCCACCGGGAAAGCTGGATGAAAGCCGCGATCCTGCGTGTCATTCTGTGAGTCCATTAATCCAATATTACCGCTGTACAGCGCGAGGAGTCTTTTCACCGTCTTCAAGCTTCCATCAATCCTTCCACTTCCAGCGTTTAACCACATTCACGAGCGATCGGATAAGGTCCGGTGCGATGGTTTCAACTCCGATTCGTACCACCAGTTAACCTAAAAACATTTTCAACGGACACAAGCAGTCTATTGGTGACTGTAACACTATTTTATCTCTCCTCCCTGCAACAGCGACGGCCCGCATTTCGCTAGAGAATTAAAGTAGGGACTGGAGGTGTAACATCTCCCTGAATAATGACTGACTCATGCCAGCCCTACTCCACTCGACCCCAAAGGCTGCAACTAGGCCCTTCAACAGTCAGATTGTTTTAACCATACGGTCACCGTCGGGACATTAAACCACGCCGGATGTTTACCACAGCAGGATCCTCGGATTCTGAACCGCCCCTACGTTCTATCCTTCATCGAAAGTCTATCTGAGGCGTCAATCTCCTTCTTTGTGCGTTCCCTTTCATAGACCAACACAATTATATTATCTTCAATTCTACTTTTGTCAGAGCCGCCCAGGAACACTAAGCTTTTTAGGTTTCCCTGAAGGGTGGTTGCCAGGATCGCACTAGATAATAGTTTTCTATCGGAATCTTGCCTTAGTAACACTACCTACTCAGAAATGTTTTCCCGCCTCTATGGTTCACCTCTTAAGTTATTTCGCATGTGTTTCAAGTGTACCTACCGTCTCGAACACAATCTAAGGACAAATTCCGCTCTCTCTCTCTTACGCAGTGCCAAAATGCGTGGCTATTCGCGAAAGCTCTTTATTCAGCGGCTTACGTCACGGTCATGCAGATTTTCTTCATTCTTAGTAGCTGCGTTGGGAAACCACCGAAATCGACCTGGCCGCCCCCTCGCTCCATCCAATGAATGAGTGATCAATAGAGTCCTGTCACTTCTATTCTTTCTCACAGATTGAGTCTCTCATCTATCCCTCGTCCCCAAGTGAAACCTGAGTGCATTTTCGAGCCAGCTCTCTTGAGATTACCACGTCATTATGTGCAGCTTAAGTAATCAAAATTTCCTCTGTCTAGGTGTCAAGTTACCTGCATTCCGTTCGTTCAAACCCCATTCTCTCCAGGGCAACAGGTTGTAAGAATTACATCTTCCGTCCCTCTCAGTCACTCCACAAATCTGCATTCGGACGCGATACCTGACGAGCTTTTGGTTTTCTACTAGCACGTACATACCGCTCAGTAGTCGTACAATGGAATTGACTTCTTGAAAGCTACGACGTTTTCAGGGTTACCACTTCATAGTGTCTGTGTATAATGAATTATTATGCAAATTGTCTACATGGGTGATTTGTTTAGGTGAGCGAACCCGCAAGGTCATCAAACACCACCGACTGTGAATACGTTGCCTAATGTAATAAGATTTCGCGAATTGCGGAAAAAGGTGAATCACCTACAATGGATGGAACTTGCAGATAGTTTTGCAGCTGAAATAATTCGTTGAACATTCTAAAACTTACATGGCCCTTGTGGATGCAAAATAGGCGGAGGTGCCACTCATGTAAACAATTTTTGCTTGATAATTGCTATTACGAGTTACAATCACGCAAGCCGCATCCAATATTGCTGGCAGCAGAGTGTTCCATTATAACTTGCGAAATATCCCAGGAAGCTCATGACGTCAATCGTAGTGGACAGCTGAACGAACCTAGCTGACGCACACGACTAACATGCGGCTAGGGGTCCATGATGCCTAATCAAATATCCACGTGGAACCTAAGTCGATCATAGCGGGCAGCGGAACGAACCTAGTTGGCGCACACGAGCAACATGCGGTCCAAGATGCCTAATCAGCTAACCGAAGCGCGCCCATCAAACTCTATCGGGAAAAAGGCCCAAATTAGTCGACATGACAAGTTGAATTGTATTGGTCGTTTTGAGATTTACATGTCCTGACGGGAAGAGTATTGCCTTCCTCGTGCGGAGTGTTCATTGAGCTATTGACGCCCTGAAATGACAGGAAGGTATAAGTTAGGTTATCGAAATATCACTATGAGGCAGGCGGCTCACAAACTGGGAGCAATATTTAACCTATAATGGGAGCATTTCAGCGGCTGCTATGTTGTTGCATTTTGTTGTTTACCTGTTTGCACAACGCCATCTTCAGCGGCTAATTCGTATGCTTACTGACTATAACCCTCAAGAAACACGAGACTTACATGAAGTGCGTGAGGTCTCATTAACAGACGAACTGTCTGGAGCTGATGGGTCACATGAAACCATCTTCGTCTCTTTCATCTAGCTGGCGCTCTACAGTGTTTATCGTAGTATTCAGACATTTACTCACGACTGTCCATTAGTTCCTCCTTGGACCCAAAATTACGGACACACAAAAACGTCGCGGACACACTGGGCTAAGATTCTGTGCTTTCGGCTGGTCAACATCATAAGACGCCTTCCTTGCGGAATGTTTAGCAAGCACACTTTTGCGCTTTTCTGGACGGGCCGGAGGATGAGAACCAAAAATAAATTATTCTTCTGTGGACTCATTTTTGGGACAAGCCTGAAAAGCACTGCCGCACAGCGGGCAAGGTTCACCATCACAACAGTAGACGTGATATGATACGCGATCCTTTGCACACCAGCGGACACTGGTACTAGTCTGCCGGTAACAGAGCACTCAAAAGTTCAAGTGTGTGTCCTGAGACCGACATCTGGGATTAGGTGCAGTATCCTAGACCACCGACGGGAGGCCGTCAGTTGCAGACGTTGAGCCTTGACGCAGCAGGATTTGTCCCTGAACAATCGATTTCTTAATGATGGCGGTTGCCCCTCTGGGATCCAGCCCCCGAAGCTTATCCACCACTCGGTTCAGTTGTTTACGTAGGCCGTCCAAATATACTGGTGGTGGTTTGAGGACAAGTGTAAGTGGCACGCCTTTTTCCGGCAGGTTGTAATCCGACAGCCAACATCGGTGGATAGGGAAGCAACCTAAGAAAAAATCTATGAAGTATAGTTCTTACCGATTGGAACCGCCTGATCTCTAACTACACAGAACAAATGGATGCAGGGGTGCCACACTGCCTGTTAGAATGGGCATGTGCATTCTGCAGCACAGGCGTCAACCGTCTTGGAGCACCTGGGTGTTTGCACCACGAAC
>SJOL01001804.1:1219218-1314968 GCA_004794785.1 Opisthorchis felineus | reverse complement strand
TCAAGAAACACGAGACTTACATGAAGTGCGTGAGGTCTCATTAACAGACGAACTGTCTGGAGCTGATGGGTCACATGAAACCATCTTCGTCTCTTTCATCTAGCTGGCGCTCTACAGTGTTTATCGTAGTATTCAGACATTTACTCACGACTGTCCATTAGTTCCTCCTTGGACCCAAAATTACGGACACACAAAAACGTCGCGGACACACTGGGCTAAGATTCTGTGCTTTTGGCTGGTCAACATCATAAGACGCCTTCCTTGCGGAATGTTTAGCAAGCACACTTTTGCGCTTTTCTGGACGGGCCGGAGGATGAGAACCAAAAATAAATTATTCTTCTGTGGACTCATTTTTGGGACAAGCCTGAAAAGCACTGCCGCACAGCGGGCAAGGTTCACCATCACAACAGTAGACGTGATATGATACGCGATCCTTTGCACACCAGCGGACACTGGTGCTAGCCTGCCGGTAACAGAGCACTCAAAAGTTCAAGTGTGTGTCCTGAGACCGACATCTGGGATTAGGTGCAGTATCCTAGACCACCGACGGGAGGCCGTCAGTTGCAGACGTTGAGCCTTGACGCAGCAGGATTTGTCCCTGAACAATCGATTTCTTAATGATGGCGGTTGCCCCTCTGGGATCCAGCCCCCGAAGCTTATCCACCACTCGGTTCAGTTGTTTACGTAGGCCGTCCAAATATACTGGTGGTGGTTTGAGGACAAGTGTAAATGGCACGCCTTTTTCCGGCAGGTTGTAATCCGACAGCCAACATCGGTGGATAGGGAAGCAACCTAAGAAAAAATCTATGAAGTATAGTTCTTACCGATTGGAACCGCCTGATCTCTAACTACACAGAACAAATGGATGCAGGGGTGCCACACTGCCTGTTAGAATGGGCATGTGCATTCTGCAGCACAGGCGTCAACCGTCTTGGAGCACCTGGGTGTTTGCACCACGAACAATAAGTTAGTAAACGTAAGTTAACCAGACGGTTGTTGGTCACATTGCCAAAGAGAACCTTCCCGGATTGTGCGCGTACAGCCATATTTGGGTTGATGTAAAACCAGTGGGTCGTAAGATAAGAGACGCATCGCGGGTCCTAGCGGCGCAGAATTTGTAGATCTTGCCGGAACCTGTGTTATTGCATTCTGATAAACAAAAAACCTCGTGCACGGCATCGTTCAAGCGGGCCGTGCGGTGGAATATATGCCGCCTCTTCGCAGAGTGTCTGTGACCAAAAATACATGGATGTTATATGATGAGTAGCGCTTCCTGATAGCTTTCCTAAGATGGAAGTACCGCAACATGACGTCGCACCCGAACACGACTCTTGCAGCCTGCATTTGTGCCACCAGCTTGTCCATGACGAAAGTTTTCGCTTGATAATGCTTCCCCGCCATTTCCCTGAATAAGGCGAACAGTTTACCCATGGGGGCAAACTGTTCGCTTTCTACGAAGGCATATATCACCGGACGGCCGATACCCATGTCATCAGTGATCAGGAAAGTATACAGCTTGTATCTACGGGCCCAACATTAGGTGCTTTAAAAAGGTTACCCAAAGCGGCTTTGCCGCGTGTGTATCGTCGACGTTTACCACATCTGGAAGGCGTCGAAACAACGCTATCTGCTGCCATCTGGAGAAGCATATGTGGCTATGGTGAACTCCCCCCGACTGCGGCAGAAGCACGCGTCCGGTCTCCCGAAGTTTTGCCAAGACCAAAGGCATATCATCTGCCACAATAAAACTCAACTATGCGGCACCTACTCAACGGAGCCGGTCAACAGCTCCGGCGGTAGTTGTATATGTTTTGAGTGGTAAGGATTTTGCAAAATTCATCGGCCACAAATTGCCGCACTTCACACGACGGCATTCCATACTTCAGCAGGGCCCTGCAGGTGCACAACTCCTCTTTGGTTAGCCGTCGATTTGCCGGAAGCAGATCGTACAAATACTTAGAAACCTTATGTTCGTGTTCAAGATAATAAGATGTAACTGCGAGATGGTTCCCTTTCCTCCTTAGACGAAACCGCGCTGGACAGCCGATGCATCGCGTACTGTTTTTTATTATAAAAACACGCTCAGCTTACTAGCTTCTTTGGATTCCTTGACTTTCCGTTTGTCTTGCAGGTTGTCTGCTGCATTTATAGTACACCCACTCGTAACGCAATGCAGCGTTGGTGCTTCGATTACTGGATGAACGCACAAATACCACCTAGTTATCCTTCATGTATTCATTTGACGTCTTCTCGAACTCCGTGAAGGATGAAAAGGATACAGCTCCCATTCGCTCAACAAAGGTGTATGAAGCCACTTATGAAGTAATAGCACAGCAAGTTCAAAGTCGAATGCGCGCCAAAAATTTAGAAGGGAGATTAATTGAAATAAATCGCGAAAAAATGATAGTAGATTAGGGTGATTTTCAGTCTGAGTACATATGCAACAAAAGGCAACATTCTGGCATAAAATGTTTTATTCCAGTCGCAAAGGTTTTGCAAAAAAAGCGTTGTGCTTCCAAGGCGCGGCCATGTATACCCATTGTTTCGGTAGCACCTGCTTCACTGGACCAATCAGCAGTCGGGGTTCTACTGGGTCCGTTGCCGATAGCTACTCCGCGTTTCTGCGGGTCACTGCTCGACCACGGTGCTCTGTCATTTAGCCCCATCAAGATTGAACTCACTACACGCAGGTTCCCTAATTAGGTAGGTTGAATATCACTATTATCACAGCCTTTCAATTTTTCACTCTTGTGATCTCTGAGGAGTTCATGGAAGGCTCTGTAGGATTTTAATAAAAAATGTAACCTTATGATGGTTTATGTGCACTGCAACAGTTTGTTCAAGTTGCACTTCGTATTTTCCCAAAATATAACGTTTTTTATTGTGTAATCTCCGACGGTTTACACGGTTCCTACGTGCCCGCTACAGACCAGTGGTACCTGAAGCGCCATCCATCGACGATGTATGACTATACGGTCGTAAATGGGGTGTTTCTTCCGCGGATACCGTTTATATGAGAGGGGACGACGAGAAGTTATTTCTGAGGTTGTGGTAATAGCATCAGTCAGGTCGGTTTCCACTCGTCACTTTGCAGTCGCATTCGAGTTGTGGTTCTGCTTCACTTTATGCAGGCCTGAGCTAGCTGCAGTGATGGGACCACTGAGGCGATTGCCAGAGCTTCCAGGGTCGAAGTGATCTGTAATTGTCGGTTACCAGGCTCAACACGCTTCACTTGAAAGGCAAGTAAATTGAATCAATGGTATCGCGGTATCGCTGTTGTGATGCCCATTGTGATACCCTTTCCAGCTAGGGGAATCCCGGGAATAGTCATCCAAAAGAGTCCTGAATTATTTTCTTGGACGAGCGTTCATTGTGTTTCGGGGCGAGCTACTTGCCATCCGCAACGAGCCTACGTGGTGATACATATGTGTCCCTGTGATGGATTTATTGTGTCCCCACATGTCGCCCTTGGAGTGCCACGCCATTTTTGCGGAATGGATAAATGAAGATTGAGTCACCACACTGACGTTGATGGTGCAACGAGTAGTCATGATCTTTTATGTGCCTTCATTCCACAGATCCAGTAACCACGAAATTCCGAAGCCAGCGCCAGTAAAAGTGGATTCTAAAAGTCGGTGATGGTTCGCAAAATCGAAATTCGAGCGAGATAGGGTCGCCTTAAGTTTCTTCTGACTAATTAACCATGCTTCACCGGAAAGAGATACTGCTACGAGTAGTACAGAAAAATGTTCAATAATGTCAATGGGCCGACTAATGGCCCGTGAGAGAGATCCATCCTGGGTTGAAGCTAGGATCGAACGGCTGTCTTGGTCAGCTGGATTTTGTACTCTTTATTCACTTTCTGGCTGACACGGAGTGTCACATACCACCACATTCCACCGTTCGAAAAAGTGGCGAAAAATGCAGCCTGAGGAGCAAAGCGATTAATCACAGGAACCAAAAGCCATGCTATGAAGTAGAACTATCGCGCTCACATTAACAATGGGGGCGTCCATTTATGGACGTAGATTGCGTTTTAAGAAACCGAAAGCCACAGACTATCGGTGCCTATTTGGGAAAGTCAAATAAGCACACACAACCGTGTCTTGAATAACAGGATGAAGCAGGGCAGTAATTTCGAGTGAACATCAGGATGTGGAACGAACGCATGAAGTCCATGCAATGTGAAATCGCTGGATACCGCGATGACTTCAATCGGCCTCTAGATCGGCTACAAACTCCCAAGTTTTGAGTACCACCCCAAGACGGTAGAATCAGACGAAAACCTCGCCCTTGTAAATCAACTGATCGGTGTGGTAGATAGGTTAGCCACCTGAGCGGCTGCATAAGTCCTGGTGGATTGGTGAAACATGAAATCACTTCCCCACTCGGAAGGAACCGTACGGCATTTTCCGGTCTTCGACGTTTACGGTGCTCGCGTGATGCCGTTTAGGCCGTCAGAAGTGTACCTTGCTACCATACGATCTATCCTACTTGGTGAATTAGCTGCGTGCATATTTTCGAAGGCTGTTTGACAGCGTCACCGAAGAATTGCAGTGACCTGGTAGGAACATCGATAATACTGGAATACATGAGCTGCTCCTTCGGAAAATTAATTCTCTAGACCTATCAACCAGTTACGCTCCATACGCCACGGTAGTTAGGACTCGTACTTCCTATGACAGATGACTGCCTTCTTCAGCCGGTGTTGCCTAGCAATCTATCGGCTGGAAACCATCCTGATATGACAACAAAGGGTGAAAGACCCTACCGACGACTCAGGCCCGCCTAAAATTACCGTCTTTTCGCGATACGACACAACAACAGTTATTCGTCCTGACAGATATGCTTTGTCACGCATTGCGATCCGCCGTCTGAGCTGTTGTCTTCAATTCATAGTCCTCACTTTACGCTTTATTAGACAAGTAAAACAATTTAACGTTACTAAATCTACTGGGCCCTCGCTTCGTCTGTGGCTTTCACTCCATTCCATTGTAACACGCTTTTCGGTGCCTAGCTGCCATGCCACCCAAAGGAAGCACGAGGGCTGGGATCCTGTCAGGTTGCCCAAGCCTAGACAAGGGAAGTCGAGAAGCGGAGGTCGGGTTCGAACCGCGGACCTTCCGGTCAGCAAATTCGCGCTCTTACCACTGAGCCATCTCGCCCCCCCCCCTCCGGCTACCACTCCTGCGCCATCCTTACCTTCGATGGACGAAGTCACTGCTGCGTGAACCACCACGCCTCGATTCATTTGACTTTAGAACTTGAAGAATCAGTGGGCACCCAGTTTAACGATGAAGTAAAACAGAAGACCAATGAGGGACCAACGAGTCCTTTGCAATCTAACACCGGAAGAGAGACAGGGTGAGGCAGTGGTTGGTGGATTTAGTGCAAGAAGAAGCTCTAAGGAAAGTGATGGTGGGAAGCATCAGAAGCATCAGAAATAAATAAAACAATGGGCGGATGAACAAAATTATTACATGACAAATTTTATAAGGAACCGGTTAACACCAGACTACGACTAAAGCGTTCATCTGTACCACCCTATGGGTGCTCAGATGCTGTGCAACGCGAAGGCAACACGAGGGATGAAATACTGCCAAGTTGTCCAAGCATAAATCGGAATAATCATAGTTGGGCTGGAACCACGGATCTTCAGGTCCCTTTTCGCCTCAATCGCGACGGAAAAGGAATATGTCGTTCGAGGATATGATGTATTCAGACAGAATAGAGAGGCCGGAAGAAACGTACGGTGTAATTCCATAGTTCTGCAAATCGGTGCTGGATTTCAGACTTTCAGTGGCACTGTGGAACCTCGGTGGATTGGGAGACTTAAGTTATTATGTCGGTACTGGTCCCACCACCAGTGAGGTTTGCTGATAACGGAGACTGTAGTTTCTAGCGACTTTAATAAGCTGACAGTCAGTTGGAATACTATGTCGACTAGCTGTTCGGAGGCCCATGGCTATGGCTTTCTAGGGACCTACTTCTTGTCCTACTCACTACTTTCCAGCCAGAATACAAACTGAACCAGAACTGAGCATTTCGGAAGTATCTCTTCCCATGAGAAGCTGCAGGTTCCGCACGTGACGCACCTTGAACCTGTAGTTGACAGTCACCGCACGGTCATCATGTCCTCGCTTACGAAGATAGTCCCACTCCTTGGTTCTTTCAAGCCTAAGACAAAATTGTGGAAGATGGGCACAGACAAGATGGTTACACCGGCGGAAAACGTGATGTGGGATTATTCACATGGTGCCAATTTGAAGCATGAATGAAAATTAATCCGACATGTTCGAATGCCTTCTGGATGACTTTGCATTGATTGGAAATCGAAGATAACTACGATGCTGTCCACTCTGGTTGAACTTCGCTTGCTACTGTAGGAACGGAGTCGCTCCGGCAATCGTCCTCAAAACGGCCATGGTTGTGCTAACTATGAAGTTTGTCTTGGCTATTGGAATGTCAGTACATCTTTGAAGAGGCAAAACCCTACCAATTCCACTAACCTCTGCAAGTATCCTGTGATAGTGAGATGCCTCAGCAGATAAGGCGCGAAACTACCGGATAGAAAGTTCAAGTTTGGAACTCCATGAGACGTTTAGAATGTGTCCGAGAACGAGTTAGAACAGAGTCCGGGTTATCGAGGATAAACAACGTTTTACTTGTCTAAGAACAAGCGTTGATGAGCTGAAGCGTACATTTAAAGGCCCAATACGAGTATATAGGGTAATTATAATAATAGGCACACAAAAATCATGACATTCACTCCGGCATTGTTTGAATGGACACGTGCTGACGTAGATAGGGGATGATGTACTGAGTTAGGCTTCTCTGTTCCTAAAAATGTAAGGATGAACGTGTCGCTGTTGTTCTAGAATTTCAGGATAACTCAGTTGGTCTTCAGAGGACGGTACCGAAGAGGGTTCAGATGCTTGAGAGCTATCGGGCTGACGTCCGGTTGTTTCAGTCATATCTGGGTGTTCGGTGTCCCCATTGGATTCAGATAGATTGAGAACGTCATCAGTTGTATTCTGAACCGCTGGGGCTAGAGGGCGAATGGACACGGTTTCGACTCCTCAGTCTCGATGAGCAATGTGTGCGTAATGTGGGTTGCAGTTCAGAAGGTCGACTTTTTCCACTAGCGGTTGATACTTGAATGACCTATCACCTCGTTGCAGCAGAACTGGACCAGGGGTGGTCAACCAAGATGGCAACGATATTCCAAATGTTGAGCGATGTGCATATTGAAACAAACGTTCTTGTACAGTACAGTTAGTGGCCGTACGTAACAGTGATCAGAGGCTGTGTAGAGCATCAGGAAGTACCAATTCCCAATGGGAAGGCGGAAGATTGTGATAGTTCAACGCTAAGCTTATTGTTTTCCAGAGCGTACCGTTGAGACGCTCTACTTGACCGTTACACTGTGGATTATAAACTGATGTATGACTCATAGCAACATCCTTCTCCAGAGAAAAGCTATTGATCTCAGACGACATGAACGATGAGCCTCTGTCGGAATGGATATAGACTGGCATTCCGAACAAACATAAGGTTTGTGTGAGACAGTCAATCGCAGTTGCTGAGGTTATAGCCGCACACGCAAATGCAAATAGGAATCTGGAGAACTCGTCAATTATCGTGAGTAAGTAGCGGTTGCGTGTATTAGATGGCAGGGGACCTTTAAAACCCAAACTCAGGCGCTCAAAAGGTTATGTTGCTTTAATGAGTCTACCAGAAGATTTCCAGAATCCTGGCTTCAGTTCGGCACACACTTTACAGGAGGAAATAACGCGCTTGACATCGTCGACGGAGTAGGGGAGATTCTTGCAACGCACAAAATGAAACATATGAGTAATGCCGGATGGCAGAGGGAGTTATGGAGCTCTCCAAGTTGATTGTTGCTCCCCATGGAAGTAAATATGTTTCGTGACAGAGTGTCGGCGGCATGATTGTCCTTCCCAGGTCGGTATATAACATCATACTTGTAGTCGGACAACTCAATCCTCCAGCGTTGTTTTCTGTCATTTTTCACTTTACCTTTCTGTCCACCGCCGTACATGAATGTGGCTGAACGCTGATCGGTGTAGCACTCCGTTCTGTGGATGCTCATTCGTTAAAACGAGATGGCCCAGTTGTTAGAGCGCGAATTTACTGACCAGAAGATCCTTGGTTCGAACCCGACCTCTGCCTCTCGACTCCCCCTGTCTAAGCTTGGGCACCCTAGTAGCATCCCAGCCCTCGTGCTTCCTTTGGATGGCATGGCAGTTAGGCACCGAAAGGGTTCTACAGCTGAACGGACTGAGTACTGGAGGCGTAGGCACTTCGGATGTTTGTTGTGGTCTAGCCCCCTACCTGCACCATTTGTTTCTCTTTTCCATTATGAGGATTCACTGAAATAACTTGACATGTCTGTACGCTAGTGAAGCCCCAGTATTTTCATTTGGTCTTGCTGTCAATGACAGCACGCAGGTTCCACCATCCATGGTAGTTTTATCTCGAGATAACTCGTTTATTGACGCGCGGGCTTCTAGGCAAAAAGTCCGTGGTGCCCTTGTTCTCCACGATTTGGAGGCCGGACAGTATATCGACTTTTGTGGTCGTTTCGGGTTGGGTGACAGCTTTGCACCAAAAGAATGCTGCAACCCTGTGATTTTATTCTTTTGCGTTATCTCAACCATATATTTGCCTCTGTGAATTCCAGATTTATGTATTTCATTTTGTTCATTGAATTTACCAATATGATTGCGTCGGTTATTGCTTATTTTTGTAGAAGTCTGTCGGCGAGGTTCCTGTAAGCCCTACTTTCCACATGCCTAACGTTCGGCGAACAAACTCGCATTCCGTTTAGTTTTTCAAGCCTCTAGTCTTATCCACTCTTCTGCCTGCATTTGTTTTCTCGCTGAGCGTGGTGTTATGAGGTCTTGGTAAGAACTAATGAGTATTTGTTTCAAGTTAATCTGCAAAATCCTGATAGCTCCTCTCTGAGCTGAATAAACTGGCAGTACTTCAGCCTCACAGAGGACTCATCAGTATGTAAAGAGGGCCATAGCTACATGGGTTGATAACTTGACTGAACGTACCATGTGTCATGCGTATGCTAATTAGGTTGAGAAATATCATCCACGTTTCGCTTGCCATGAACGTTCTTAGCTTTCTCAAGGTTTGACACCTATTTAAAGCGCAGCAGAATTATCATCCAATGTTTCGATCCTAATTTGCCAGGCTGTTGGACCCTAAATCCGTAGATTGTGACTAGCCTCTCCCCGTCCCTACTAAAAAGCACCAAAACCTGCCTTCGCGAGTGTTGCACAAAGTATTTCCTTACACTCTTGTGTTTGCACTCTTTTGGCGACCTAAGCACTTTAGCATCTTCGAACCTAACGTTTATTAACCCAAACGGGTTTTTTTCATTGCGACCAACAACACTCACTGTGTGGTTGTTTTTTCGGCATCTCACAAATCCTCCTAGCGTTGCCCTAACAGTCACACATTAACCGGCCAGGATAGCTGGCCCGAACTTTACAACCTGTGGGCATATTGGGCTTGCTGTTTTTTCACCTGTTTGCCCTGTTTTTTAGAACATACTTCTGTAACATTACAGTATTTTGTTATATTTTAGGGCTGTTGCTAGTCGATCTTTGTTGGTACGTTGCAATACATTTTGAATCTTATTACAATCATGGTAGCATTTGAATGTCTGTCAGTTTCAATTTGAGTTGAAATAAAATACTGTCTGTACTTTTAAGGCACAGGAATTCCTGTCGAGTACATCCGTAGGATATAAATTTCAAGGAAAAGAGCATGTATGAATGATGCATCGAACCCGGTTTATGGGCCGATCATTAGTAGTCGGGACGCACAGCAGTAGTCTCTCAAGGTGACGGTCTCTGATAAGAGACATGGTAAAATTAAGTGGAGGATGTCACGAAGAGTTTGAGTGTTGTTGGTACTGTTCGCCTCCCAGGATGGGGTCCAAGTGACCCTCCTTATGGTCGGTTTGAAATACTGAGCAGTGTGACGGCTAACAGATGTCAGTTGCGTTTATGCCGTCAGTTTCTATCCAGATTGTCTGATTAAGTGTCGGAGATGTAGGCACCTCGAATGTTTGTTGTGGGCTAGCCCTGGGTCCCCCTACCTGTCACATTTGTTTCTTCCTTTTATTATGAGGCTTCACTGAATTAGGTTGACATGTTTGTGCGATAGTGAAGCCCCAGTATTCTCATCTGGTGTTGCTGTCAATGATGGATGATACACACCCATCCCCGTTATTTACTACCCATTTTGTGCGCCCATCCGAAGGGAAAGAAACTCCAGGGAAGCCTAAATAAGTACCCCCCGAAGACAGACAACCAGGAACAAAGGGGGCATCCGGGATTTTGTCAAACAGCCGTTGGACACTCTACAGGGCAATAACATTTATTCTTCCCTCCTTCTTCCCTTTGGTAATATCTCAGGTGGTTATTGCATCTGGATTTGGGAATTCACATGGTTGGAAATAATTCGGTTTAAATTACCCAACTTCGACATCTTTTGGCAAATACCTTACGTAGTGCCCGAGGAACTAGAGAACGAGACATTGCTAGGTTACTGAGACCTAGGAGTGGAAAACTGCTTCTACTGAACTTTTCGGGTGAAGAGCCTGCGTCCTAACTTTTCGACCCACCAACTAGTTGGCAATTTGTTGTTAATCGGGATCAACTTGCATCTAACGTCCCATAACCTGCACTTGAGTCATCACGTGTTTGAACAGATTCTCGTCAGCCCTACGGCATAACTTGAATTTCATTTATTGAAGACCGTATTTTCGGACTACACTTGGTTTGCGCCCAGCGGTGATTATCACTCAGTTATTCAAACTTTAATTATATCCGGATCATGCAGTACCGCTGAAATCTTGCTGGGTAACAGGAAGTTCCAACCGAGATTTCATCGTGCGCTTGAGATCAATCTACGCTGAACACCTGAGGATTACCGCCTGGCTCTTTTCATTGTTACTAAAATTCATCTACAGTGTACATCTCACGAATCTGTAAGGAGATTTAAACCTTGACCTTCTGGTTCACATTTGAACACTATATAATTCGGCCACGAATGGTTGGTGAGTTCTGTGGTTAACTTGCATAGTTTGCTATTGACTGGCCACTTGTTCGTTGCAGAATGGTATTGTGTTCATCTACGAAAGAAAAGGACGTGGGTTGGAATCTGATGGTTCCCAGGAAGGGCAAGTCAGTTGTACTGTGGCTTTCGGCTTTTCAGCATAGTTGGCTCCGCATGAGGGATGAAATCTCAATGAAAACTCTAAAATTTCCCAACTACCTGCAGACGTATTTATTCGTGCGGAATAATTTCGATTGCCTATGGATTTTGGAACTTGTCCGCTTTCATAGTGTTCAATCCAGCTTGCCGCTAGTTGCTGCAGTTTACTGAACCGACTGCTACTTCATCATGCTCCAAAACGTGGGCATTGCACTAATTTATTGAGCAGGAACAAGAGACTGTTTGGGTCAAAAAAGCCCTGCAACATTGTGTCACGGTTTATTACAGCTAACTGAAGCAGTCAGCTTCACTCCGGAATTTACATCCACTTTTCAGTAGCTGTGTATTTTGTCTGGCCCGATAATTGTAGATTTTGATAGTCAGCCCTTCTAATGCTTGGAATTGTCGCTTACTTTATGTTGTCTATGATGTTGATGAGCACAGTCTTTGTTTTTGTTCCATTGTAGTCTGACGCATTCACTGTCGTATGACAACCAAACCGGCGGAATTAGTTATTGCCAAATTTGATTACAAGGCTGCGGACAGCCATGAACTGGGCATACAAAAAGGAGAGAGGTTAACTGTACTGGATGATACACAGAAATGGTGGCGCGTAATGAATGCACAAGGCGCCACCGGTTACGTTCCGAGTAACTACGTGAAACGATCCAAACAGGTATGTGCTCCCTCATCCTTGTCGATTATCACCCAACAAATACAGGGCATTTTTTCTAGCTTGCGTAATACACTTGGTCGTGGGAAGTCGCGACACGAAGGTAGTATCACCTATTCCTTGTCCGGAAACCCCAATTCCTCACCTATTCCAGATAGTAACGATATCGATGGTCGTCGGAGTAAACACGGCAGCGTTGACTCACTTGGTGACAAGTTTCATAAGCTGAACTCCAGCACCGACGTGTTAGCCTCTTCCGGATTTTCCGAGGGCGACATGCTTTCTCGATCCGCTGCAACCACATTCAACCGGTGCTCTAATGCTGTCTACAATCCCCGAATGGAGATGGCGAAGCAGTCGCGGAGCATGCGTGACCCGCTGTACGATCGAACCCACGACTTTGACAACATTAGGGCTGATGGATGGGGGTCACTCGCAATCCACAACCCTCAAATACAGGTGTGATTTTATCCGGTCTACTCGTTGCATGTGTGTGCTCCGTATTCGTTTTGTGGTGCTCTGCTTTATGTAGTTGGTGAGAGAATGGTCCCAGTCTGTTCGACTTCACTATGAGTGTCCAAATTCATCTTAGCTCAAGTTTGGTGTTGTTGCTTTACAGTACTTTTCACCTTGGGTGGCGTTCTGTTTGTTTCGGAACGGTGTACTCATCGACAGCCGATTCATAATTTATGGTTTGCGAGTGATTTTTGTCGGTTTGGATTGTCCGCATTATTTTCGTTACCGTATGCTGCCTAGGTTGCTGCTTTGGGTACTCCTCACTGTGTGGGCGCTGAAAATCCGGACCTTTAGAAGCTGATTTCCTTCACTGTAATTGCTTGTCAAGACATGTTTTATGGGGATCACCATTCTACTGATATTGGCTACCTGACGCCTTATGCCTGTGGGAGCCATCATTTCAACTTTTAAACAATTATTTGACGTTATTTATTGTCTGGAATAAACTATGCTGCCTGAGTGTGCAATACTATATTTTTCCATTCCACTATGTTCACTATTAAAACTGCTAGTACTACTACCACTACTACTATTACTAACAATAATACTGGTAATAATACTAACCCCAATGGTATCTTCCCCTCAAGCTGTTTCTTGTGGTTGTGTTCACACGCTTCCTCTCCCCTTGTCGGTTCACCCAGTCCTCAGGTAAACGGCCAATAAGTTCCCAGGGAGGACAACCTTCCACCCAAAATGGTCGTCACGAGCATTCGGATTCGCAGCAGTTCCCGTCCTCTGTTCTCCAAACCGGGGTTTCGGAAACGCCCTCTGTTGGTCTCCTCATATGTCAGGCCTTGTTCGCCTATCCAGCCAACCAACCCGATGAATTGTCCATCGAGCGTGGTGACAGAATTCAAGTGGTAGAGAAAAGTTCCGACGGTTGGTGGCGGGGTGTTCTAGTCGATCAAGACCGACAATCTCAGATGGGTTGGTTTCCCTCCAATTATGTCACGTTGGACCTATCCAAGAATCTGGCTCGGTAAGTTTTCCGCTCTTACCCTACATGAATCCATGGTCACTTGAACCGAGCCGGTGCAAAGCTGGGCTTCGCTCCCCTGTGACTGACCTCGCTTGGTGACCTGGAACTGATTTAAATATCGCGCAAATGATTATCTTCTCAGCCCCTCGTTGTATGCCTTTATCAATGTTGTTTGGTCCATTGTATGTGTAGAATGGAAGCCTCCCTCCGAGATCACACTTCTTTGAATGCATCCGAGCCGTTTGGAAATGCGAAATTCGTTAGAGGAAGGACTCAATGCTCAATGGATTAGTCGACCATAGATGCTCATTTTGAGTCTGTTCACCCAAATGGCAGACTCAGGCGACGAGCACTGCATCAATGAGCACACTGATAATGTTCCCCCGATTGATGACGAAATGTCTGCAAATGAATTGCCGAGTTCGACGAATAGATCAACAGCCACCTGATCTACAACCAGTTAACACACCCGAGCCACCAATATTTCAATATATTGCCAATTCCAGTTGTCCCATTGAGAGTAACAGTCAAAAACTTTCACAATCCTGTCCCGTTTTTAAGTATCTCTCTATATGGTCATGCATCTTCCGTATTCATTATCCTGCCTCCCTTGAAACACACAAGAGATAGCCGTGTGCGCCGTGTGGCGTGCGAAATTTTCATAGGGCCGGTTCAGTCACGCTATATTCTTTTACCGTGGTGTCCTAATCTAGGCAATGGTCGCCTACAATCATTAGCTATTTTAAAAAAATTGCCTTCTGTTTTTGGGAACGCATAGGTCTTGATATTGAGTAGTAGCGCCTTGTGTGATTTGATGGTAAGTCGTGCCCACTATAGTAGTTTATTCGGTTTTGCATATGTTCGCTCCAACTGGAAAAATTTAATTCGAACATGTACTCATCATGCTAGTACCCCCGAACCCCATTTATTCCCGTTTGTCGCTTGACAAGGGTTGAGGAGTTCCAGTTTTACCCATTTGGTTCTTCCTCAGTGGACTCTTTATCTGAATCTGGCCTCCGTTGACTACAGTACTCACCTCGTTCGCTGGTTTTCCTACTCGTTTGTTTGTTATTTGAGCTTACGAGTGTCTAACTTCAGTATCCGTTTACACTGCTGCCTATGGTACACGGTTTATAGCTAACAAATTGAATTGAATTGAATTTTGAATCCACAGCAGCCCTAGGGGGAGCGAAAGAGATTTACTGGACCTGAGCCAACTGCACGACAAGGCACTGGGATACCTGGGGTTTATTTTATTCACTAGTCCCCCTAAGACAGACGACACCAAATACAGGCCACTGCTTCGAACAGCCTACCGTCAGCAATAATTTACAAAGCTAATTCATTCTGTCCATTTTCCATGGCCCTCCCTTGGGGAGCGTATAGCTCTACTCGAATGTCTGGTACAAATGAGTGTTGCACTGGAGCCATTACGCAGCATCCTGTAGATGATGGTTTCATGATTACTGGGGGCAAATTTTTAACTTGTCGGTTCGATTGTACTCTGCAACTACCTATATTCCGGGTCAATCCACATATGTCGAAGCTAGTCTGCACTGGATAACATTCTGCTCTGAGTAAATGGGCAATATAATCCCCAGTAGGCTACTCCAGTCTCTAAAGGCGTCGGAAAAGCTGCGCACACTAAATGTCGAGTGAATTGTTTGGCCTCCCATCAGCCTTTTTCCAATGTCCTTCGCAGAACAGAACATCCCTACTCATCTGCATGTGATCAATAGCCTATCAGGTTGTTCGCCTTATGGACATTCTGAATTTTCACTCCTTGGATCCTCCATCTGCTAGAGGTTTAGAGCGTCTGCAAGCATGTTCGCATCGTTTTCGATGTAGTCTAGCGTAGCCAAGCCATTCGCCGACCGCTGTTCAATCTAAAAGCAGTACATAACCACACTCTTCTAGGCAACTTCGAGCAATTAGGTCGAACATACCCTAAATGCCCGAGGTTTAGGCTCAAGAACAGCTGGTCAACAAAGTGTAGGACAGATTCTGTTGACACTGATGATCGGCCATCCTACTGCCTAATGGTGGTCTGTCAACCAACTATCCAGAATGTTGCGGTTTTGAATTCCCTTGTGCGTCATCGGGTGCCTAATGTTGATGACCCCCAACGACAACGAGTGCCTCTCAGCTTTTTACCGCCTGTTAACTTTGCCTTTCAGGACAAAACCTATATTTAAACCTCAAACTCTCTTCACTGGTGATGTAATATTCACGACTGAGCTGAAATGAGTCTTTCGGTCGTAGTGCTGTTCAAGGTCTAGCTGTGGTATAGACCATGTTCAGGTTTGCAGGAGTTTACCACCCCTAGCTAGCGGATAAAATATTCGTTGAAATAGTAGGGAAAGGCTCAAGCGATATCTGTCGTTCTCGGCCTGCTATCGCCTGCGTAGCAGGTGTGCCCCTGGAGGGTTTGTGAACCCATAGATTACTATCAACCCCTCATTTCGTGAGATGAACAGCATCCCACCGTTCCACAGTACTCTTCTTGTCTCTCAACTGTAAACTAGCAGCTTCGCATATCTAGCTACGGCAGCATATCGATTTGTGTTGGAATTTTTCTAGTTTGTTGTACTGCACCACACAGGTCATGGCCACTATTGACATGGCTTCCAGTATGTGAGTTTTGTATATGTGATTATATTTCCTGCGATTTGTTTTGTGCTTTCTTCAAATGAACTTGCTGTGGACTGCTCTAGAGCTGGTCAGAATGTCAGTTAGTAATCATGAAGTTTGTTTAGTGCTATAACACACAAATTCGCATTAACTAGGCTAGATTTAGGTGTCCGATCTTGTAAATGATCGATTTCTGATTCGTTAAACCGCGCTTGACGCCGGTAAGTAGATAACACACGGCTGACCCATCGATAACTACCTGGATGAAGTGACACAGTTATCTGAAACCCGTCCCTTCTTACTTTCACGTTGTCACTTCGCCTAAAAGCCCATTTTGACTGGTTGTGACTAACACTATGAAGTAGTCTGGTTCGTTGTCTTTGAGCTTCACGTGTACGATGTTCGGGATTTAACCATATGTTAAATGAGAAAGGTGTTGCTAGTCTGAGAAAGTTTCAGCCACGCTACATAATTCACTTTCATTGAAATTGCTGGAAACACTAGTCGGTATATCTAATGCATCCATAACAAGCGGAGAGACAGACATTCCTCGTCTTCTGTTTTCCTACTGTCTCATCGTCAAGGTCGATCCCTAAGTTAAAGGAGGCCGGTGGTAGGAGACGATGTAAAGGTCTCCTGTACCTGTAAGAGTACATTTACGACTAATTTCACCTGGTCTGTGCGAGGCTCGGTGTTGTCTAGTGGGGAGCAGTTGTTTATCAGGTTGGTCTTTCAGACATACAGAGCTTTCTTATCATATTTTATGATAATGCCGATCTGCACAAGCTCTTCTGTATAAACAAACTGCCTAATCAGGCCTACTGCGGAGAGGAAAAGCCACTTTCGTTAGACAAACGAATGAAGCAGCACATCAAGAATGGGACAGAAGCGTGAGCAGGTCTTCACTCGAAAGTTCCTCAATAAGTGGCTGTTCGGACCCAGTTCATTTTCTGAAACTCTGAACCCATAAACGATCACGCTAGTTTCTTCGTGCTGAACCAAACTTGTGGTTACTTATGACCCGTATTTTTTTCTGTTCATTTGGTTCACAACCCAGATGACTGCGTACAATTTCAGTTCTCGCGCCTATCCTAGCCCTGTTAGGTTTACGTTCGGCGAATTTTCCCTGTTAGCCCATGTGTTAAATCCCAGCTAATGGTTTTACTCGTGCACTGACCATCCGCCGATCGATACATTGGAATAGTTACCTGCCAACCAGTTGGCCAGCTAGGATTTTGCCCCAGGTTCTCCACTTGGTCAATTGGAATGTGTGTATACGGTGCAGCTCCTCGATGCAGACTGCTGGCAGCCTCGCCTTAATTCATACTAGATGATGACGCCTCATTAGCATGCCTGTTTGTATGTTCAGTTGGCATTAAACTGTGGGAAAACGTGATAGTTGGTACAGCTAATTTCAGTAAACATCGAACTTTGTTTATCTTTTGAAACAAGGATCGCAGCGTTACTTAGTGTGATTTGCATGGCGGTTCTATGCTGAAGTGGCTGAATTCTTTGGTAATTTTTTATCATTTCTTTTCAATCCAACAAGCAGTTTTAACGTTTACTCCGCAACACACTCCTCACTTCTAAATAAGCGTTGTGTTTGTAATGGATGCCATGCCCTCCTGACCAGTGGACATAGCTAGTTGGCATTTTAGAATACCAATGCAGTATCATAAGTCATTCGGCATCACCATATTTTCAGTTGTGGATACTACCTCTTCCTGTTAAATAGACAATTGAGTAGTAAACCATATCACGTGGGTCCGGAAGTTGGATTATAGGTCGTTTCATTACAAGATAGACTCTACTGAATCCAAACAAGAAATTATCCCATCAGCTACTTGGAATGCAATCATTGCATGCTCCTCTTTAACGACAATTGCATGGTAAATTATGGAGCAACTCCCACCTATAGGTCCCTCAAAACAAGCCGAACAATTACAAACCTAGCTATCTTTCTCCCATAACTGTTCGCGTCCACAACTTGTCTTCAGGGGAAATAGCAGCTCTCTACTCTATGTAATGCATTTTGTCATCACCATGGTAACCCCGAAAATATCGAGCATATTCAGTCTTGTTAGGGAGATAGTCACAGTGTAAAGGATCGCTTAAGACGATGTTAGGCTAGATTACCCCCCTCGAGGGCCGTGCACTAGCATGCTAAGGCGCATCTGTCAACGGCAAAACGACTGCAGTAATGCAATCTTCATAACCCATGCTGACTGCCGTTACTGTCATCAGGTTGTTTTGTGCACACTGTTCAAAACCGTTCCCATAGTTTATCGGTCAGAACGTTTGTACCTGCGTTTATCTTTTGATCAAATGTGTTTCAACAAGTGCATCAGTTTCCCAGCTACGAATAATGTTTTCTCTCTTTTATGATTGATTGCACCTTATTCTATCCCGAACCTCAAGCACCATTGGGAATGTTATTGCCTTTTCTGCAACTTCACCTTACTGAAAGGTTTGCATGCTTTCTTCCAGAATGTGATGGCTTCCTTTCGTGACAGCAACAGTCGATCTGTTCTGATGCTATGAGCACTGATGGGACCTGAATTTGAACTGCTTGGTTTGGCTGAATTAGTCTGTTGCTGACTTTTTTTTAAACTGTCCAGATAGATCACTTCCATCGATGGCCTTCTTTGTAAACCCGGCTTCGGGTTTTATCTCAAACAGAAGAGGTCGCCCCTATCTTTGCACGAAGAACATAGACCATACTGGTAAACTACCCACAGGACTTACACTTGTTGACAGAACCTCTACACTGTGTTCGAGAATTTGCGGTGATCTTGCTTGCGGTTCCGCAGATACCGAGTCAATCCGACCACCTTGGAAACATTTGGACCTCGTGGTGCCTAGTGGGAATTTTTCAACGATCATGTAGATTTGATAACCAAGGTAGACAACGGTGTGTTGCCTGTGGAAATCCTGAGAACTTACTGTGGAGCCTTTAACGTCCACGGAAGTTTGTACATTTCCAAGACTGATGATAAGCTTCAACTCGTGTTATTTGTGCCTTGTGGTTCCCTGCTGTTCATCCCAGCGGGTGCAACTATTTCGGTGATTGTGCATTCGAAACACTTTAGCGTCGGATGATATTGATGGGCAAAACTGGTGTTCTTGCACTCCGGCGAACTATTTAGCATACCCGCAAATGCCCTCTTGATGACATCATTTTCACAAATAACTTCCAAATCCGTTCCACAAGACAAAATATCCGTTTACAAAACAAAATCCTTGGGCAACGTCCAGAACTCACTGCCGTTTGTGATATTTCGAACCGCTTCTGATTCTAGAAGAAAGCTACCAATTTTTCCATCCTGCTCCCCGTTCTTCGTTCCCTATAAACCCTACTGAAAGATTTGTTTGGCCTGTCTTTAAGTTGTACACGTATGAGTACCACTGGTCCCAGCTGTTCGCATTTCAACCCCCCCCCCCTCCTCAACCAAGCTTAAAATGGCACATTTTTTCATTCAGATGAGAAAAGTTGAAATAACACCTTTGGATCTGTGGGTTGCTCCTTAGATGCCTGTTGATCCGCTCGCCAAATTTGGCGGATGGTTTGCAAACGTTTCGTCACCCTTCGGGGAGACATCGTTAATGCGTGACTGGTTGCCTATTCCTTCTATTCCTGCTCGTCTTTATCGCCTCAACGGAATGCACAGCGGTTTTAAAGTTACCTTACTCGCAGGAGCCCGTCAGTAACCTGTATTGCGTTGTGATCTGTTGTTTGACTTGTTACTTGTCTGCCTTCCGTTTTTAGCAATTTAAGTTCTTTGTTCCGCTTGATCCGTTCACAATTTGTGGCCTATATTCCTGCGTCGAACTGACCGATTGCCACCGTTCCTCTCTTAACAGTTCCCATTATTTCACCTGTCCCGTTCTATACTCTTCCGATTCTACTGTTCTGCTTGTTTGTTTGAGTTTGTACCTTTCGGTCCGATTAATCTGCCCTTTGAATCCAGATTCTGTTTTAATTGTATTAATTCCTTGTATGGTTCAGATTTCGGTGGTTCTAAAGTTCTCTACTCCTAAAAGCGTGCTAGAATGGATCGATCTTAATGCGCCCGTTTATTGTTTTATCAATAGAGCACCACGCACATAAATCTGCGTTCCTTCATTGTTCTTTCATGACCTAGTGAGTTGACATTGTTGCAATAGTATTTGTGTCCCTCCATTTACGAAAATGAGCAAGCAATTGCAGTGCAAGTAGCTAACTTTGTACGAGGGAGGCACTCAGTTAGGCTTTAGAAAGGAATGTTTTACACTTACTGCATGCCTTACCGGTTCTACTATATGTTCCAGGAAGACAGTCCTGCAATATTTTCCGCTTACTACGTTGTTCTGGTTATTGAGCTGGTATCCTTGGTTCGCTTTGTTGACCTGATTTCCTTTGTTTACTGAAGCACTGTCAACGTCGATATTTTACTACCACTTCTATTGCTGATGTGTTGAAGACAAGACACCCGCGTTCGTGTACTGCGTAACGTAAGTTCAAGGTCAGACTATCTTCGCCACAACATCAAACGTTTTCGTGGCTTGACGATGCCGACATGCGTGACTGTTTAGGCTCATTGTAGCGCCTCGTGATGTACAACGAGACTGTTGAGCGGTCGCATTCTCAACCGACCACCTGCCCTGGTCTCTCCGAAGCGGAGCCGCACGAAAATTGCTATTTTTACCGATGGGTCTTTGGGTTCCGTTTTGCATTGGCCGTAGTTTACAAGGCCTTTTCTCAATAGAGTTAGAAAAGTTGAGGGACAACATGGTTGCCCTCCCTGATGAAGCATATTGAGGCCAAAATCATGTGGCAGATGTAGAAGACACGCTTATTTCACACGGACACCTGCATGCCGTGGAAATGTTGGGAATACATGTTAGCTTATTGCTACAATTCTTTTTTATTACAAAAATTGGGATGGCACGCTTTTATTTCTATGGTTTTGAAGTTATTTCGACCGAGTATCACGTCCTTGACTAACAGTTGGGCTAATCAATAGTAAAAAAAGATAAGAAAAGATAATCGTTCAGCTGTAGCATGTTTTCGGTGCTTAGCTGCCATGCCACCCGAAGGAAGCACAAGGGCTGAAATACCGCCAGGTTGCCCAAGCCTAGACAGGAGCAGTCGAGATTCTGAGGTTGGCTTCGAACCACGGACGTTCCTGTCCGTAAGCCGGCGCCTTAACCACTGAGCTATCTCGGGCTGATCAATACATATTGCCATCTAGTGTGGATTGCATAGTAAATTGAAAGTAGTCAAAACCATCACATGAAGTGGTTTCCATATACTCCATTATCAATGGACAGCTTTTCTTGAATTTTTGAAATTTGGAGTTGCAATAGTCAGGAATTGACGCTAGTCTCAAGGGGTTACTGACCAGGAAGGGCAAATATGTTGTTTGACGTTAGTTCACATGTAAAGTGGATGCATCTGAGTGGGTGAGTTGTACCCACTTATGGACTGAAAATTGAGCTCGCTAACAGAGCACGTATTTCGCGGCAGAAAATTTTCTTTCCTTCGATTTGATGGGACGTCTGGTGGGTATGATGAATTTTTCTCTTCCGAGTCCAAATTGACCAAAAATATACTATTTTGGTTAACCGAATCGCTTGATCACAGTTTTACGAGTTCACAGGCTCGTTGTATGTTATAAAGTTTCAAGCGAGCCGAAATACGTTAGACCATGTCTCGGTCAAACTATACTCCAGAAGATCGATTGCGGGTTGATGAACGTCGTGGTCATGTGCACGTTTCTACCAGCATTCCTCGGTGGATAATGAAACGCATAAGTAACCAGCGGTTCTATAGATAGTCTGAAAATTTAATTGGTTTTATTTGATTTTCTGTCTCACATAGGTGCGGTATCGTTTGCAGCTGGCCTGTACCTCTATGGCGCATTCTAATTTGCCGTCTCTTTTGTTTCAGTTCTACTGAGTTTTCACCGACACATTTCCTCAGAGTTCACAATGTTGTCGTTCATTTTGCTTTATTATTTTTGGGCGGTCAGAAGTTTTTTTAAGAATAGCTAGTTGATGGTGCATATACCGGCGAGTGCTCTGCAGCAGTTAAGCGGAATTGTATGAATGACGAGCGATCTGCAATCAGTTCACTGATACTGAATGTCCACTTGGGTATCTTCCATTATTCTCGTTGTGCCGTTGCACTTATTGGCAATTTGGAATGAACCGGATCACACGCCTTAATCGAAGACTTGATGAGATTTCTTCTAACCCACCCATCAGCGTTGATAGTTCAATTTCAAGGACACTTGGAATCCGCCCTACTTTTTGCTGAAGTAGAAAACCTTTTCTACACATATGTTATCTACTCAGTCACCATTCCAAGTTTCCACAATTACACGTGTTTGTCTGGAAATTCGGTTACTTGTCAGCCGTGTTGCCTCAGGACGAAGGGGACGTCGTTGACGTTATCGTGTTCCAGAGAGTCTGGCTGTGTTCAGACTTTGACAGTACAGTAGTACGTCTGGAATTATAGGTCATTTGGCGAATCATCACAACAATTGTAGATTATTCCCACCTGTATAAGACACCTGGTGAAAATCCAAGAGGATCTTGCATGATTTTAGCACAATCCATGAAGTGGTTCTTCACAACAAGACACGTTTCTTGTCGAGGCTTGCAGAGCTCGATATAGCTCAGTGGTTAAGGCGCGAACTCACTGACCGGAAAGCCCGTGGTTCTAACCCGACCTCAGCATCTCGACGGCTCTTGGGCAACCTGACAGTATCCCAGCCCTCGTGCTTCCATCGGGTGAAATGTCAGCTAGACACTGAAGGGGTGTTACAGCCGGACGATCATCATTATTATTTTCTATCTACCATTCACCCAATTTTTCAGCCACAGAAATCGAAGTGTTCGGTGACTCCGCGAACGTGAATCTCCGTTTTGATTTTTTACGCTTGGCTTTAGGTGATTTCAACAAATTCGATACTTCGTTTCACCTACCTTGTGCAGTGTAGCACGTCTTTTCACACACTTCGATTCCCAAGTCAATTATTTGACGATCTTAGTATGTCAAACCACTGCATTGTAACCCCGCATTCTGAAGTTTACTGCAAAGACAACTCTATGGGTTCAATCAACTGCAGGACGTCTTTAAGGGATGGAGAAGCCATCGCTTGGGAAGAGTCTGGGCAATCTTCCTTAACCTATCTGGATTATTCACATTGTTTGGAAGGGGAGACCACTCACTATAGAACCTGGTTAACTTGATGAACAGTTCTACTTTCACACACTGCTCTATGTTTGTCCACCCAAGCCCTCATCACATTGCAAACATGTCAAAGGCTGCGTATCAGTTTTGTGTATACTGTGCAGTTGAATCTGTTTTTCTTGGTCCTAAAAGGTCTTCACTCAATCCAAAGTGGTCCCAGATAGTTGAAGAACGAGCTTATACGGCTATACGATGGGTCGGTAATGTGACATATCTGAAAGCAACGCCATGGCCACAGGCCCAGTGCAAGCGCTAATGTCGAGAAACTAAATTGGAATTCCTCCAGCTGTTCCCCTGTGCCTCAACCAGCAACTCTTACTCCCTCGGTGGTCATCCTACGTAATAATCTTCAAGGTGAACTAATGCACCTGCTGAAGATTTCGGTCCCGGTGTGTTGTCCCCGGTCTATTGGAAGAATGTTTTACCACCTTTCCTCCCCGCTTGCGGATTTTTTCGGCTTATTCTCGACGCTTTAACGTCTATCCATTATTTTTGCTACAGAGTGGAGTGGTTAGAGTACTGTTATTTGACCACACAAATGTCTTCGGAAGACTTGATAGCGACTAGTTACTAAAACTTCTTGCAATGAACTTGACCATGACACTGTCTATCTCACGTGGCTAGCTCACTGTGCGTATGCGGCACAATTCCCACAACAGGCATAGCTCTTCGTTACTTCTCACCAACTCCGGTTTTCTTCAGAGGGGACATTCTTCGCAATTTCCTGTATGAAGTATTTTCCCTCTCCTTCATCCTGAATCTGTTGCAAATGTGCCTCTGATCGATTATCCATCCCGCAGTTCTGAGGTTTTTTTTCAGTTTCCAGATTGCCTTCACTATTCCCGTGGATTCGATAAGGCAACGCATAAGTTTGCGAACGGTCGTCTTCATTCCCGTCTCATCAGACAAATGCAGCGATGCAATAGAGAACTAAGTTAAAATACAAACTGCTGCTATATTATTCGTAGGCAAACAATGACACTATCTGTTCAGTGATGGGGAAGTTTGATTGGTGGGCCAGGGCAATGTCAGAGCTTTCATGCGTCTCTTTTGCTGGTAAAGATAGGGGTCAGCTATACGAATGGCAATCTCTTCGGCTGTTTCGCGCATTCGTTGTCAAATGGTCTTTGACCAATGTTTCGGTACTCAGTGGGTTGCCCTGCATCACTCGACCGGTTTAGTCCGATTATCTGTATCGATCAGATGACTGGCAATATTACTTCTCACATGTTTGGCCGCCTAGGCTACTCGACGAATTGGTCAGTGCTTCTCGATTCTTTTAGGTAAGTGCCGTATCTTTCTATCCACATAGTCTGCTACACATTTGCAAAAAAATAATTCATAACCATAGAGGAATTGTGGGCCATTAGTTCAGCCCTGAGGTTCGTATTGAGCGGTCTGCCATTGCTGAAGTGTACCATCAGCTGTGCTGCATTGAGCACTCGTTTTTGGCTGGCATCGGGTCACATCGTCTGAAGCTTTATAACTTTTAAATGGTGGCTGAGTGAACATCGGCTCATTAAGCCTGTTGAGCTTTTCTCACCACTGGGTGTAACCTCAAGTTCCTCCGCACGAGCTGCTCTGCGGAGGATCAAGCTTGTGATATGTGCAGATTCTACGGGCTCTGTAGGCCAGACAGCTTACGAGGTTTCCTTTGTATTTCATCTCCACATATTCGTGGAACCCAGTGTACTGGCCAGACCATGTAAGTATTCTGCACATGTTTGTTTCCAGTCAATGCAACATCGAGAAACTGAAAGTTGCAATTAGACTTCTCTTCCCCGATGCAACGCAGTGCACTGAGAGCGATGTTAAAGACTTTGGAGTTCCAGGATTTTAGTAGTGATAAAAATATCATCGTGCCGTTTGTAAATTGGTAACCGTCCTATAATTGATTTTAAAACTTCATGTTCGAGTTTGTTCATAAAAATGTCAGGTAAGGTGGGACCAAATGCTGCGCTCATCGCAACTCCTCCTTATCGTTGAATAAGAATTGTGTTGAGAGTGCAGCATAGGCACACAGGCGTAGTCCCCGAGTTTCTGTCAACCTTATTGTGCACATCTGCGTATTAACTTGTCGTTAACAGGAAGCTCAACCGAGTATCAGCTAAACCTGTTTTTATGATAATCCTCAACTGAATGTTCCACAGAGATCACCTCATGTTTTATTCGAGCTGATATACGAAATTTTGAAGTATTCTTCTTGACCCAACACAATTCTTAGCGTTTCTGAAAGCTCTCCCAGAGCCATCTACCACGGTACTTTATTCGGCGCACCCGCTTGCGTCCTTTCCTTAAACCAACTGTTTTTAAACATTCTAGTCCATTCATTTTGGTTACTTCTCCGCTTGTACTGTGAACACCGAAAATTCACCACCTACCGATGCATAAAGCTTGACTCGGCTTGACGTGGCCACTAATCTTTCCATGCTATGGTTGTCCAGACTATCACACCAAGTTGGTTTGCACAGGCTGTCCCGTTCATTCTCTCAAAATAAACATGCAACTTCAGATTGGAACAACACCCTAACTTCACCTCTGAACCTCGCGCGGGTTTTGATCGACATAGCATAGCTTATCGCACTGTTCTGTGTTCTTTTACCCTGTTTTCATCAGGGAATATAGTATATACGTACTGCGCTGCGAAGCGATAACAGGCGCTCCCAGACAGACCTACAAACATAGATCGAGACGTAGTAAAGTATCAAATGGACAGCTTGTCTGTTGCGAATGAAACTTTTGCCTGAAGTTTTTTTCAGCCGGACACAACCTTCCCATCTACGCAAGAATTATCCCTATTAAACAACCGATACGTCTTGAGAGTTGCATAATTCCTTTTTTTTCTATGCGGTTCGATCCGATAACGCGGATTCCCTTTCACCTTTCTGTTTTGTTTTATCGGGAGAGTGCAAAAAGCCGGAACTATTCAACTATCGATCCTCGCTGGTTTTGCAGTGTGACAAAGTGGTCTTTGTCGCGTTCGTTCGCTATCCACTCTTGTGGATATATTGGATGTTCATGATTATGTTCATGCACAACATTGGGTTTTCGACCAGGCGTATCATCGAGTGCTTGTTCCTTTTACCTCAGAATGTGGATAACTTCATGCCGTATATCCTCATACCCACCTCATTATAACACTACTTAGTCAACTGGTCAGTGTTGTTTATCCTGTCTACCCTGCTATTATATATCCGTCAAAACTGTCGGCCGCTTCTTGCTCGATCTATAATCTGGATTGACGCTGAGTTGTTACAATTGATAACATTGGCTCTTATATCGGACTCATTTTATCCATCTTTTGTTTGTTTACCGACAAACGTCGCCAAGCCCGAATCCGTAATTCTTGCTGTGTGAGCAAACCACTGCTGACTAGTTACTCACCACTCTGCCTTCGGATCGGAGTTCTTGTTCTAAATGTTTCCTCTGTTAGCTTGTATCTACTCCCAGCCCAAAGTTGCCGGTATCCTTCAGTGGAGCGTTAAAGAAAGTAAAGCTCCGCTGCTGAACTTCTTGGACTATACTATATGTTACCATCACACAGGATTGCTTTTAGGATTACTAGCCCATGTGATCACATTGGTGTTTAATTTTCATGTTTTCTCTTCAGATCTAAAACGACGGCAGCGCGTGAATCAACCATGAATTCCGCTCCTGGGGTGCACCCCTCTCAAGCCTCTTTGCCTGCGCCCCCTGCAACAATGACTGGACAAACAGCATTACACGGTGACCAGATGTTCCCCTCAGCCTCCAAACCTGCGGCAATTGTAGAACGGGTGCTCACGTTGTATCCTTTCACCCGTAATCAGAATGAAGAGTTGTCGTTCGACACGAATGAGGTGCTTGAGATTATTGAAAAACCGCCAGACGATCCTGACTGGTGGCGTTGTCGTAATGTGCGGGGCGAAACAGGGCTTGTTCCTCGAAATTATGTCAGCCTGCTCCCCAGTGGTCCGGCCTCATCGCTAGGCGAACATGCCGTCCCGCAGGATACGGGTCAGTTCAGTTTCCCCGTACAACCCACTGAACCAGGCCAATCCAGTGCAAGTGAGGAGTTGCGACTTACCTATGCTGTGAGCTCTACCACAACACACGCTCATATGGAGCAACCTTGGTTTTGGGGTTCCATATCCCGCGCTGAATGTGAATCTATGTTGACTCGATTCGCAAAACCTGGCGAATTTGTCATACGTGACAGTGAATCTCATGTAAGTTTCGTCCGATTTTACGGATAACTTAACCCCGTCCCCTTCTGTTTCTGCTGATCGATTGGATTTTACTCGAAGAAAGCGTCTTTTAAAGGGTTTTAGGTACTTGTCTATTTTACAGGACACTGTGGATTGCCTTTGATGGCTGTGTGCAAAGAGAGTACTTTTGGGAAATTCTTCCTGCTGAAGAGAGTGCCTGAACATATATTGCTGGTACGTTGGTACGGGGTTTTCACTTGCTCACGCATGTATGCAATTGTCGCCACGTTGTTTTACGGTGGACCGAACGCTTTAATGTGCCATCTGGCCTTCTAGTAAAACAAACAGCCAAGAAATGGGAAGTATCGTTCGTCTGCGTCCGTAAGATTCGAATATCTTAAGGCGAATTAAATTCATGGTATTGGCATGTGTTGAACCGGTAAAAAGTACGATATCGCAGACAAAACATCAGTAAAATGACCCTCTCACAGTAGCTTCCATTCCTTAAAGGACTGTCTATAACTAGGACATGAATTCCTTCGAATACTCTGCTGGAAGACAAACAGATGTGTTATGGGAAATGATAAATTCACACAAATGATGAGCTGTTTGTTGGATATAGAGACATTAGTGAAAAGTATCGACCGCGAGAAACTACTGAAATCTCTTAAATACTGTTCAACTAAAACTGGTAGAGTTTAAAAGTTTACCAGCAGAACATAGCACTTCCCTCAGCCGGCGTGTAATCTTATGATGTTCTAGGTACCCCTGAGCTCCACTCCCTTTGCTCTCACTAATTAGAGGAATTGGTTAAAGGCCTAGTCTGCCCGGAAATTCTATTTCACACGTTATTCACCCGTTTCTTCACCGTTCTAATGATGTCAACACAGTGCATTGTATTAGTCGAATTTGTGTGATTCCAGTACGTGGCCTTCGTCATTTCACTATCTGTTAACAGGACGTAACAGTTCATATTTTTGTGCACATAATTAGTCGGTTTCCTTTTGCGTCCCATCGTGTCGTCAAGCACCAAGTCAACAGAAGGTATTGCGCTATTTCCACAATGCACCTGAATGCTACAGATATGGCGTGACATGATGATATTTCCTAATGTGTTTGACGTTTCGGTACAACAACTCGGTATGGTAAACTTTCCGTGAGCACACGATCGACTCTAAGAATTATTTACTCGACTCACTGATCCCCACAAAAGCGTCTTTCTTGCCCGTCCTGCCTCAATTAAATACCGATTTCTGTTAGGTTTGTCATAGGCGTGCGCCATACTGTACTCGGGTGTACCACCAGCCATGGTGTTTGTGATTCGTAAATTGGAACTCATGTTTGATTGCTTGATTTAAGTTTTCGTCTAATACATGTTTTTCGGCCTTCCGACGAATGTATTGGATTGTTTTCTCGGTTACATCAATACAGTGGATCCGTTTGGAAATTCGGTCTTTCGGTGTGTTTTATGTATACTTGTGTTCCCATTCACAAAGCACATCTTACGAGTGAATTTTCAGACCCGAGCCTCATGGTTGCTGTTTACTAGATGGATCCTCCACGAGGGTCGAGTTATTGCGGAGAAGAACAGCTTGATTGTTCACCAGTGGCGAGTTTGTTGGTCGCCTGGGCCAAGCTAAGAAAAATGTCCCAATCCATAAACGCCGTGCTTATGCATTTCTGCGGCCAAGATGGGAAACCCCATGTAACTTATTCTCTCACATTCATCCGATGAACCCCAGTCAGAGTAAAACGTATTGAAGATTGTTTTCAAGATTTCCACCAAAATCTGTATCTGTATTCATTGACTTCATCTCTTCTTTTTTGGCCATGAATGTTGGTCGGAAGCAATATTTGCACTGATTTGCAGTGTCATACACCAAAAACATTCTGGTCGCTCAAACATTCATAAAAAAGGACCGTGTCCTACTGTTTTTGATAAATTTGTTTACAAATGGACAAGTGAGGCTTCATCATCATCATCATCGGCAGCATGACATCAGTGTTTAGCACTGATGCTTCGCTGCTACACAACCATGATTTATTTGAAAGCCTTATTGTAAAGGAAAGAATAAAAGTGGACTTAATAGGGACTTAATGGTAGCTTGCCACAATAATTCCGAGGTGCCTACACCTCCAGACACCCATTCCGGCAATCTGGATAGAAACTGACAACACAAAAGCCATTGACATCGAGTAGCAGCCATATCTTGCAGCGTCTTCAACAAGGCGCAGTGGGGATCACGCGGTCCCTATCATGGAAGGTGAGTAGCACCAACAGCACCCAAACATTTCGTTATCTATTTTATACCCCTCTGCCAGGTCAACAGTTGGCCACCTCTCTGCTTCCGCCAGTCTGAAGTGTTGTACATTCTTCAGTATAGGATTTCAAGCTCTTTTATAACCCTTCAAATAGTTGAACAATTTCAGCAGTCTTGGTTGTAAGCAGCATCATCTTTAAAAACGGCGTACTTGCCGTACAGTGGTTATAGCTGCCACCGTTTTGTTCACCGATGATCTGGAGAGGTAGGGGTAGATAGCTATGCATTGGAGGCAGCTATTGATATGTTTGATGCGTCAATACACCGGTCTCAGTGGACTTTTCTTTGGGGAGATCTGGGGGGGGAAGCTATGCGTTGAAGGCAACAGGTTGGATGCATGCGCCCCATTCAGCGTGCGACTGGGCCATGTCTGACAATGTCTCTAACCATTAATGTGTCCCTTCTCGCGGCCCAACTGAGTTTGCTGGCAATGGCTTTCATAATTCGCTGCGAAGTCATTTTTTAACATCCCCTGGCTGGTTTCTACCTTTCGCGTGGTTGTGCGAAAAGAGCTTTTCGAGGAATTCGGTCGACTGGCGTATGGAGCACGTGACCAGACCAGCGCAACCTATGGAGTGTGATCGGTTCAGCTATCGTGGACGAGTTGTTTTTTTCCGAAAACCATTCGATGTACTTCAGCATTACTTATCCGGTGTTCTCACCAGACTCAGGCAATGCTGCGAAGGCATCGATGTTCAAAGATTGAAAGCTTTTTGACGTCCTCATTGCGCAGCGGCTAGGTTTCTGACCCGTATAATAATATGGGACGCAGCGCAGCATCGTGAACTCGACCCTTAACAGATAAACTGATATAAAGCCTACGCCATATGTGGTGCGAATTCACAAAAGCTGCCCTAACCTTCCTACTCCGGATTGAAATATCGTCTTTGGCTAGATCACTGGGACTGATACAGCTGCTTAGGTCGAAAAATTTGTCCGCTAGCTCAATCGGCTGATCCGCGAGCATGAGGTTAGGGTTCGAGCCCACCCAGTCTCGCAATAGCACCCTACACTTTGCAGGTGTGAAGTGCATACCAAATTGCGAGGCAGAATCTTTGGGTTTGGTTAATATTGTCTGTACTACAGCTGTGTCAAATATGAGAACCTGTGTCTACTGTGTATTCACTGTATGTGAGCGAACGCCCTGGGAGCATTTCAACTCCACCAGCCTTAGAGGCCAGGAGTAAGTATTCCATAATCACACCGATGGCGAAGTTGAATAGGAAGGGTGAAAGAGGACAGCCTTGCCTGACACCACTTGATCTAATGAACTCAGACGACAGCTTTCTTTTGACCTTCACACGTCCGCCTCAAAGAGGGTCAAGACTTTTGGGGGGTACACTTTTGCTCCATGGGCATTGCCATAATGCCTGACGGTTCTCAGAGGTAAAGGCAGCTTTCAAGTCAAGAAGGATAACCATTGTTGATTACTAGAAGCAGTGTCGCTGTTCCAGAATCTGTCGAAGGGTAGAAATTTGATTGTTGCATCCAGGATTGAACGCAGCTTGGCTTTCACGGATCTGTCTCTTGCTGTGTTCAGTCAACCTTCGAAGGATAAGACCAGATAGTGCCTTTGATGTTATGGTAGTTGTCACACAGCGTTCGCGTATTTTTGGAAGATAGGGATGACCCTCAATGTGCCTCACTCTGCAGTCACTTCTTCACTCCATATAGCGCCAATGAGATCTATCAGACACGTAACCAAGAGTCCTTCACGTTCTTTGAAGAGGGCTGGATACAGACCGTCCGGTCCTACTGCCTTCTCACGTTTCAGCAGGCACAGTTCGTCGTTTGTTTTTTTCTTCTGACGGGCAACTGATTTCTTCATTCCATTAACCCAAATGCACTATCCCCAGGGGCTGTTCTGTGGGAGGCCAGCTGAACTGTTTGAAGTATTCGGCCCTTCTTTCCGGTCAGCGCTTCTGCGAGCGAACTGATGAGCCGTCTTTTTCACTTATCGTTTCACTGACCTTTGTTTTCTTTTGGCCACTCGACCATAATGATTTGTGTCGGACACGGATGTTTCCGAGGGTTAAAAGCTTCATTGTCCAATAAAGCTCTCCGTCTTTCCTTAGGCTCTTCACTATTTGGTGTTTGAGGGATTTGCGTGAGTCATCGAAGTCTGCCTGGTATTCTGGATTTCCTAGCATCAATCAGGACTAGCGATCTCGATGATATGTAGTGGTCATTTGGTCCTATCCGAAAAGTCGGCCAGGCAGCACTTGACGTCTCTAGCGTAGCTCGTTTCACATTTCGCCATGTGTTGTCCACTTGCTCGCTACCAATACAGTGTTAGTTTACTGTAGAGAGTAGTTGTGCTAGTTCAGATCAATACGGGTGAACTATGGTAGTTCGCCGTAGATGGATCGGTATGCTTCTTGCCGACGTGCGAGCGCCTGAAGCAAAACGAATTGTCAGGCCTGCCTCGTACTATTGCCTGATCAGAATCAAGTTGTATGCCCCCAGAAGGAGTTGTGGCTCTCCACGAGTGGCTGATGGCCACGTGATCCAACTAGGTCCACGGTTGATTTGTACTTAGTGGCCACCAAGCTACACGATGGCGGCTTTTATTTTGAAAATTCGTGCTGGCTAGAAACAGTTGATGATCAACACATAACTGGAGGAGTCGCTCTCCACTGCCCGTGCGACGAGCAACGACTCCAACTCGACCGCCCAGATGTGATTCCAAGGAGCTCAGAACACCGACTTGTGTATTCACATTACCCTCAAGGATCAAAATGTCAATGCTTCTTGTTTGACGAACGAGCCCAGATAAATCTCTATGGAAAGCATCCTCAGCGTCGGGACTGCATTTCGTTGGGACACATGCCGATACTACATACAGGTACCGTTTTTTATGTCATGTAGCATTGAACTTCCTTGAGCTGGATAACCGAACGGCGTAAATATGACTGTTCACTGGAATCCGGTCCAGCAAAGCGCGTTCAGCTCTAGGGCTGAGTGCAACTTCCATGCCATATATCCCACGAGCCATCGCTTGGTCTGACTGCTTCCTTTCGGCTTTCCTGACATGGTTGCACCTTGTAGAACGAAGTTCCAGCTAGTGTAGCCCTCGGGATCATTGCAGCACTCAAGCCCGACCACCACACCAAGCTAGCAGCTTTAGATCGGGTTGGTTGGAGGCAGACCGTGTGCCAAATTTCTTGTGGAAGTTCTACAAGACGTCTAAAAAATTTTCACCGAATTGAGAGGAAAATGTTGAAACTACATTTACTCCATGTTGAGAAATTCGTAGGACTGAACAGTATTTTCTTTCTGTGGTTTATGCATTCAGCGTCATCAGGCCCTGGAAATGCGCTGGGCCGTGCCTCCCACCATGAATTATGAGCACAATGTGTGATTTAGACAGCTGTAGGTTGCGAACATATCGGTCCCTATAGAATGCATGCAACTTTTACAACAATATAACAGTGCTTAGACTTTCCTAAACTGAGGGCTGGGCTACCGTGTCCATCAAAAACTATGCTACGCTCATGTGTGCTGGGAACCACTGTCATTCTGACTGAGTCACAAAAACAAAGGCTATCTAAGGCCACTTCTGGCCAATCATACACAGCATGCAATTTATATACTATTCATAAACCCTGGACCGTACCATTGAAATATAATTCGTTGCACATGGTGATCATTACTTAAAGTGGATTCATTATCTGGATGTTATGTTTTGACATCGTTCACTTTGACATTTTTGACTTCTCTACACCTAAAGTTATGTGAATGGGAACCAAGTCCCCCTCACAGAACCTGACCGTAACATCAATACGGATAGAAAGTATGTCGCGAGACATAGAACACTCAAATCGTTCACATACGGTAATCAGTAGCAGTTGAACGGATAGGCATATGCAGGCAACAGTACAAGCGAGTATCGCTTGATCAGGACCACAGCAACCGGATGCACTGCATCAAAAATTTTCATGCGCAGAACCGGTTGATGAGGTATGATCAATAGGGCTTTACTGATTAACAAAAACGTTTTGGGTTATGGTTGCACAGTACACTCGATCGACTTGCAGCAGGGGTTTGTCAACGGACGACGTAGGTTCACCATGTGATCTCTGGCCTTTTGAAGACAGGTACTCCGTTGCTCTAAGAACACACCACGGCATATTTTCTGCCATGCCTTCTGATAGACGATCTATTTCACCAATGTATCTCCAAGACTGCATGAGTCACTTAGGCGGCAGATAAATCTGATGAGCGATCTTCACTCCTTTGAGGAACGGTCCCCTATTAGTCTAAGTAAGCCGTAGTTGAGTAGCTATCTATACCTGCCTTACAAATGAAGTCAATTTGCGTTTGAGTCGCTCGTCAACCGGTTACTTTTATGGGGGAAAAAATAGACGGATCTCTTTAGTACGCTCCTTACACTACAGCCGTTCGAGGTAGTTCAACATCATAAATTTCTTTAAAACGCCCGGGGCTGGTAGTAGATATCAGTGTTTTTCAAAACTGACACGTCCTTTTTTGACTGGATTATGGTCGTGCAGTACGTCGTGCTTTCCGTCCGCTCAGGCCACGGTCTCTTGGGCCAAGTTCGAGCCATAGGACAGTGCTTTTGCCATAGCCACTATCTACGTGTGTGCTTGACCTGAGAATAGGGCGCACCAACTAAAGCTTGCTTACGCCACAGCAACACCCAAACGCATTGCTGCTTTAAAGGTGCGATCCGTCGCTAGTGAGCTCAGCCCCTCGATCGTTGCTCTGCCAATCGCATTTTTGGCCCGTTTGGGTCTAATGGTACAATAGAAATTCGGCTGCTAACTGGATGCATGCGCATGATTAAATTCCCGGTATTTGTGGGTTCCTCTCACTCACTCCATTCAGCATTTCTTTACAAGGGTCTTCTGACTACCCGGTGAAAAAAAGCAATCCTGGATGAGAAATCCTTATGCTGATTATCCACAACCAATATTGCCAGTTAGTCTTCAAGTTAGCTTACTATGGTTACAGTATTTTGAAAGGGCTTGAAATCCCACTGGTGCATGAACATGCTACACTTCACATAGTATTTTTGCTCTATGTGATAGGATGGTCTTGCGGTCATAACTGACCGCAGTCGGTCGTTTTTTAGATATGCTGTTGAGCCTACAGACCACAACAAGGGTGAATCTCCCCACTCCTGCAGTCACAAGAGCAGTCCTGATCCTATTTTTGTGGTTTTAAATTTTTCAGTATTGAAGTGGTCTGTATTCAAAGATGACCGCACAGTCGTTGTAGTTTTGACACTGGAACTCCGGATAAAAATCTGCACCAACTACTCCAGTCTGGTCAGCGATCAAACGTTACAAATAGCTACGTTACGAATAGCTGTTTATATGAAACAACGAGACAACCGTAGAAGCCATATGCCCATAGAGGTGTCCGAACTTTTGAAACCTCCAGTCAGCAACTTCCGCAGATTGAGGTTATGCAGGAGTAGCAAACCATACTTATTTTGGATCGTTTGCGATAAACACCCATTTGCAACTTAGATTTGTGTGCGGGAGATTCCGCGGAAATTCACGTGAAGCTCTCGTTCATAATGTTCCTCAACTGAACCTGATGCACCAAAGCCGCCTCAGATTTCATTTAGAACGATATCGAAGTATGATTCACTACAACTTATAGGGTCGGTGAAAACTTTGGACTGCTCACTACTTGTTTCATCCTTCTTAGGGCTCATCAGGTAGTCTCTCATCGAGCTTATTTCTTACTAGAACACCAATCTGTACGTATGTTACAATGAATACTCATTTGCAACTTGAGTTGATTTTGACGGGAGACTCAGCTGAAGTTCACCTGAGTCTCTCATTTACACTGTTAAAAGTGTCCAAACTTTTTATCGGCCCCACGGTCAATAGTGGAACCTCTGTTTTTATCATGGAGCTTATTGGTCTGTCAATTCATTACCAAGGATAGGTTGAAGTCGCGTGTACGACTCTCAACAAGTCGTTTGGTGGGATGTATCATGAACTGTCAAAAATATCCGAGCACTGACCGCAGCGACACATCTTGTCACACTGCCATAGGCCTCTGACGTGTTGCACAATTAGAGGAGTGCGGTCTGAGTATATGATCCACGCCGTGAGCACCTTATTTATTCCAATGACAGAAACAGATTGCTTCGAACTTCTGTATGCTCTTTGTTTCCGCTGAGTGAATGTGCTGTAGTGTTGACAACAAAGACGACCCATTTTTGCCCTTGTTTTTGTAACTCAGCAGTAGTAGTTTGTCGGCTCTTATGCTTGCTGAGTTTCTGCAACTTAGGTTCGCTTGGGATTCTTTTGAATTTTTTGCACATCCTGCAGTTTTGCTATTCTGTCGTGAATTCCGATCCAGATTGAAACTAGTGAATTAGTTATCTAACAAACGCTATAGTCTTTATTGAGAACCCCACACGTCAACTGCAGGGCAACGTGTTCTAGCAAAGAACACTCCCTTTGCTTTCCTTTTCACAGGTGTTGAAATAGGGGGATAATATGACACACGCAGGTGGATTGTGTTGACCAGCATACAGAACTGGATGCCAAATTTACCGGTTTATCTTGCATAAAGCTGATGAACCACTAGCGCGACTTCAGAAGTATGAGCTCTTCACTATGACGATCAGCTGTGAAAAGTTTGAGTGCCGCACGAACAGGGAAATCTGGTCGACTGATTTGCCGAACAAACTTTTGTTCATATCATCCGACCGAAGATGACCTATTGACATCACTGGGCAAACTGTGTATGCAACTATATCGCCACCCCACAATAAACGGACAGTGTTGTCTCCCCACGCCGTTTGATATATTTGTTTGACAAAGTATGGTAGTCTATCCTAAAGGAACCACTTCCATCGGTAAGACAATTTTGTAGGCTTGGAATTTTTTTATACTGCGATCTTCATCGTGACCTCCTTCCTCATAGACCTCCCAGAACCAAATGGTCCCAATTATGGCTGATTCCATCCCCAGTGGTGACATCACAATGAAAAATGTCCTATATTGCTTGACTATCATCTATGGCCACAGCTGATACACCAGCATATCAATGAACTCATTTGGGCAAGCTTGATTTGCTCCAGATCCACACGCAGAACTATTCGGTGGATTATTTCGGAGTTTAAATATCGATCCGACGTAATACAGCTGAAGAGCACGAGGGGGCGATGCAAGATAACCGGCTATTCCTCGAGTTCTCGGGAATCATAATTCTTTAGGTTGTAGTGTAATAATGCATCTGCGTGACAGTTTATCGTTTTTCATGGTTCTTATTTTGTTTTTGCTGGGTGGAGAAAATCACTAGTTTTTCAAAGCTCTAGACGACTGTTAGCAGGCCACTTTTACAAGTATGTGTGAATCACGGATCTGAAGATTTCTGCCCATCTGAAATACTCACTCGAGACAGAACGGAAAATTCTATTTACACCCTCACGAAAGGCGTTCGAAACAACCTGACACGTGAAATTTCACTAACAATGCAGAAAGTACGTGACACGGTTACTACGCTCCCACGAAGATAATTTTTAGAATTCCCCGTATGTATCCCCTCGCTAAATGAATTATTGCATTTGTAATGTTCTTCCTTCAATTGTGCACTCAAACACTGTGCTCATCACATTCGCAACCTCCCAGTAAAGACCGACCTGTCGATTCAAGCGGTGTCGCATAGTTCTCAAGCGCGATAGGGGCTAACTTGAACCTCTTACTGGGACCCGATGTATGCATGAACAAGTAAACAAATGGGACTACATTTGGAAATGCAATCTTGGTGATTTTTCAAGAATGTAAACGCTGATTTTAAGTGTATTCTTTTTGTCCCTGTCTACCTCTGTACCTATTTTTTTCTTTTCCAGCCTGGTGATTTGACTGTCACCATGAATGCGGGATCGAAAGCGCGAAACTTCAAGGTTCGTATGGAACGCGGGCAATACCACATCGGCCAGAAAGTATTCCCAAGTGTCAATGAACTAATACAACACTATCGCACACATCCCATTTTCAAAAATGAGTCGGAGAAGCTCTATCTTACTCGGCCATTTGTACATCCGGGGCGGACGTAGACGACAACTAGTGATGCTATTTCTGACCGATTTTCGTGAGGTAACTGGCGAAGACTACTCTTCCAATGCGTTGCGCAACCCCGTGACCCTTGCCTTCCCCCAAGTTGTAGCATCCACGAGTCCAGATATCTTTCAAACCATGTCGATCAAGATAGGTTCGCACAGTGTCGCTAGCAACATCGGTGACAATCCTGGTTCCTTCCATCGTTTTCACTCATTTGCTACCTTGTTTCAATTGGTTCACTCCGCAGTCTACTACGTCCGCCGTTACTGCATTCGCCTTCACTACTGCACGAAAACCAAACCTTTTTGCCATTATGGCGCTTTTATCTACTGTTTTCTTTGACCACTAGTGATTATCAGTGTGCTCAAAATGCCCAAGTGGTTTCGCTCGATTCCAAAGTGTGTGCTTCCAAATGCTGAGTTTTCCGTCCGTTCACAAGCTCTTACCTGCTGCATACAGGCAGTTATACCTCTTGAATCTGCTGCTGATTCGTTTTTTGTTTGTCTACTTGGTCCAATACTCATCAGTTTCCCCGCTTTGTGCAATCAATAGTAGTTTCTAATGTCTTAGTTCGTTCCGCTCCGCTTTGCGCGTCAATATTTTCTTTTGTTTCTCTACCCCATACAACTTTGCTGCTGTGCCTTCCCGTCTGTGGCCGTCACTTTCTCCCTCTCTGATGCTCTTTGTACACAGTCCACTTTCTGTATGCCTGATCTCATCAGTTCGCAGCCACTACTCCATGCTGTCAATCACTTTGAGGCCTATTTGCTTCCGTCTCAGCCTCAAAAAACCTGTACCACCTCCGTGTCGATCCCTTTTATCAGACACTGTGGCTCTGTACCACGCTATCTGATAGCATGTTACCCCGTGGTCCTATTTCCATCTTTTTTTTGCATTATCTGTTGCGCTGGTTTATTGCCCACTGGCCACCACACACCTCTATCTTTCCTATCATTATCGTCTCTGTTCAGTTTTTCACTAGTCCTCGACCTCTGGGTCTACCAAATACACTTGACCTACATTTCAAATACTACCAGACTCCATCAGATACGCCGGCCCCGTAGATCTCAGTTACTCACATATGCCCATTGAATTACGTTCTTACTTATTTAGGCTTTCCCTGGTTTAGGTAGGTGTCTATGGATTGAGGGCCAGCTCCTTCCCGTGAGGTAGCTACATCCGGCATTAGGTTTGAAATCACTTATTCCACAAAATAGGCGCTGCTGAATAGAAAACTATCGACGTCAAAAGTGGAGCCAGCTAAAAGAGGGGTGCACCTAACCAAAACTTCTAAAGTTGTTGCATTACAACAAATAGTCTGAGGGGGTACAAGAATTACCGACAGCGCGACTCAAGAGATCACTAGTTGGTTACATTCTGCTGAGAGTTTGAGTTCGCACAAATTCAAGAAACAGGCTATTTGAATTTCCGAAGTGTCTGCTCACAGAAGACGATACTAATGATGTTAATTATGAAACAAATGCCCACTGGCTTTGCATTCAGTCGCTTGTTTCAACAGTCTTGCTCTGGTGCATAATTCTAGCTGGTTAACACAAAAGAGGAGAAGCACTGAATTCCAGTTTCGCTCTTATTAAAGCTCAGCGGTGCATTGACTATGCCACGATTTGATATGCGAGGCAGGCCTGTTGCCGCTACTCCACTAGTGCACACTGGACGCACCTGGGTTATCACATCTGAACGGGCGGATGCGTGATGCGATTGTTTCGCCCAACGCCTCACGAGTCAGATAGCTGAGATTCGAATCCCGGCGTGACCAAGAATATGTAGTGTTGCTAAGCTCTAAAGGAGAGCAGATCTCGCGTCCAGTGCTCCTCCCTGATGTGGTCTCATCAAAATCATCGCGCCAGGGTGTGAGGAGGGCTGTTCAAACTATGGTGATGTGGATGCAAATTCTATGAATCGCGCAACCACTTACAAGCTGTCTGCGGGGAGGACATCAACATGGTGTGCACTGCAGGCAATGACCAGACCAACTTTACTGGTTTTGAAATATCAGCCCTTTGGAGAACACTTGCGTGACAAACAGAAGACACTGGTCTAACTGCTCGGGACTTCAATCCATTGGTCGATTCCAAGAGTCATGTAACGGGAGCTTACATCCATTCATAACACGCATGCAGTAGCTATCAAAGATACCAAAGAAACGGCGGATCCTGTCAGACTATGACCTTCACGGGGAATCGACTTGAGTGTGCCGCGATTGACAGAAAGAGAACGTATAGCGAAAAAAAAAATTATATCCTTGGGAGTAGTTTGGTTTGCCGAGTCTTCTGCTTATTGCTTGTAGGCTGCTGTCTTTTAGTGATTTCATAATCCGCATATTTACGGCAGTAATTGTGCACAACTTTCGGGTCGAATGTGTACGACCGCATTGTACATTGTGACCACTAACAGGACAGTCGAAAGCGGTCGCTCTGTCGGTGGGGTTTGGTGACCCAGCCGCTGTCCATGATGTCAAGTATGTCTCACTGCAGCCGTGATGATCGTTCTTTAGTTTTGGAGGTGAAGGAGTAGACCGGGTAGTGTCGCGAAAACCCAGAAGAATTCATTCCATAATTGTATCATTGGTTTTAAAGTGTGATCATCATGGAGAGCTATATGGGTTCGTTCTATTTTTCCCTCATCCTGTTTTTGAAAAAGTTTGGATACTAACACACTATGGCATGCAGTGATGCCTGTTGGTCACCCATCTTAGTTCGATCTTTCTCACTCAACGTGCTATCCTTCAGGCCTGTCAATCACCAGTGTTGTCTCGAGTTTCTGTTCACGTCACTAGTTAGCCTGGATAAGAGGATGTGTGAGTTACTCGGTTCCCGTGAATAATTGATCGTACATCTCAGTTAGAGAGCTACCCTTGGTGCAGCTTGGGGTCCAACGTTTTTTGGAACACAACTAGTGTTCAGCTGATTTCTAATTCAACTTAGATCGCTAGCCTACGGATCGCTCCCTATATTAAAGATGTAATATGTAGGTGTGGCTCGCAAGGGAGCCACATTATTTGTTATTTGTTTATTATTTGTTCTCACTCTAGTTTTTGTGCATTTTGATCGTGTGCATCACTCTTTCCGCTCATACAAAATTGCCTTTTACACTGGGAGTTAGGAAGGCCCAGCGGCAATACCTTCGAGGTTTCAAATCCATAACGACAAAGCTTGGGGTTCACGATAGACAAAATTTTACTGCAGTTCTGATTAATGAGTGGAGTGACGGAAAGGTGTAAGAGGATTGGGTGTATCATATGTTGCTTCGCTACTTCGATATGCTGATCCGCACTCATTCGTTCATTATTCATATCTGTCCCCTCCTCGAGCCGTTTGGCGATCCACTCCAATTCCAGTTCGGATGCAGTCTGTTTTCTTGATCCATAGGTCCAAGGAGCAGCAACCCGCTGGTTCACAGTCGATTCTACTTATGCATTATGTAGCTGGTTTTGCCTGTTACCTACTTGTGATATAATGCCTTTTCTTGGATGCATGTTAGACATGACCTGCAGAGATAGGTACTTGACGTTTCCCCCATCCTACTAGAGATCGATTCTGACGTGAAATGACTGCTCTTCGCTGGCCGAAACAGTTGATTGGCTGGTTGTGCTTCAGAAGTACACTAGGAATTAAACCACCTAAATTAATCTCAAACTAACGTGCAAAACGCAATTGTGCACAAAATCCATGTTATATCCATCCAAAACTGTTCAAATCGTCTCGACAACCGATAGGATGTGCTGTCCATTCTGTCGCTCACGGGCTAGTTTCAACGACACCTCCTCGAATGCACACAAGGCAGTGCAGAACATGCATGCCAGACAACATAGCAGTGTGTCCAAAGATAAGTATGCAGTTTTTCACCAGGATAGAGTACATATATCGCAGTTATCATTGACAGTAAGAGACCAGTAACAAATGCTGCTATTCGAATGTCACATAATTATGAGGAAGAATGCGTCGAGTAGAGTGGAAAGAAATGGGAATACCTCGTGGGAAACGACCAAGAACAAGATATATACACCTTGAAACAAGGAGCAAAAGGAATAGGAACATCACACCGAAGTGAGATGCCATCACCTGGAGTAGCCCGACCTCCCTTGTGAGCCTTACTCAAAATGATCCTAAGTTACAGCGACGGATGAACTCTAGTTAGGCAGTCCGACTAGGAAGTGACAGCATGGTTGTCATTGGGACCGGTTATTGGTCATGACCAGTAGAGTTTCTGACCACATTCAAAGGAGATCACGCGGGACCCAACCAGCAGAGTGTGAAGATCTCGTAACACTCAGTTCGACGGTAGCCACCTTTTAGCGTTGTTACTTCGTCGCCTGTCCTCCACGAGCCTTTCGCCAAAAAGAGTTTTGAGTTGAAAACAGTGTTTTGTTCGGTAAGAGGTAGTTTGGCATGCGTGGTACATATCCCAGTCGCCTTGAGTTGACGAGTGTCACTTCCTGTTCCGCTAATCCGCACTGATCATCAATTCTTCAGTTACGTGCCAATTCACTGCGTACAAGCTGCAGCCACCTAACGGTTGCCATTATGCGAAAGCGCCGACGGTCAAATGTTCGAATCTGTCTAATTTGTTCGGGGCGTAGAGACCAAGTTTTACAACAAAATAGGACTGCTCTTACAGTTACAGTGTACATACTGATCTTTACCTTAGTTTCTCACGCCATAAATTACGTAAGTTCGCAAACATTACCCACAACTTGACGTTACCAACAGTGGCTTTCTCTGTCATGGTATAATATCGGCTTACGAAGCTGCCCAACTAAGTAAACCAGCGAACAAACAAAAATCCCCTTATCTGGAGTTCCAGAGGAACACGGTTGGTCTCAAAATCCTGAGGCAATACTTTGTACATTACGGGCGTAAAATGTATACCGAAACTAAGGATCATATCTGAAGTTTTATCTAGACCGCGCATACTGACGTTCGTGAGAAAAAACGAGATATTGTCATCGGCACAATCCACGTTTACTCATCATTCTCTAGATGAAATCAAGATGCCACTAACCTGGATCCCTTGAAATGTGAATTCCATGACATCAGTGGCAACATTGAACAGAAGAAGACAGAAAGCGACCTTGTCAAATCGAATAAAGAAACTACGCAGAAAAGTAGTTGTATGGCCGAACGATCAAGTGGCATGAAGATTGGCTGGAAGGCAACTCACAAGACAAGCAGAATGGAGCAGTCGTAATAAAGAAAAAAATCTACTGGAATGGAGCTATGAATGAATGAATCAACCAGATGCAAGATAATCAAGCCACAACGGAAAATGAATCCCAAAATGGCCAGACAAATTGAGCGCCAGACAACCTTCAAACAGACAGTTACGTTGGAGATATTAACCAATTTTTAAGAACTTTTTAAGAAATTTAGGGAGAAGGGAAGAAATCACCCACCCAGTCCCGCACTGACGATGTTTTTTCGCATAGTGACGGGACGCATGCAAGCCAGCTATCACGCTCGGTGAACAGATCAATAACCACTTGACCAAAAGCCAAACCCCACTAGTTGTAGGGAAGCTTCTGGGCGTACATGTTTGTACGACAAAGGTATGGGAATAGTGAACACGAGACATGCAATGTTCAGAGATATCTTTCTCTACCTCAGTATATTTAGAAGAGCTGATCCATCTGTGGAGCTAAGGTCTAGGGAAACCGCACTTGCTGGTCAGCGGTGGGTATGACGTTGGTTAACCAGTTGGTCTAACATGAAGCTTCGGTTAATGCACCCTATACTCGAGCGGAACCTTTATTTTTGCTGTAAAATAGACATCTTGCGTATACGGGTTAGTTCACAACAGTAGCCGTGTTATGACAGGCGTAAGGCTTTTGCTTATACGGTTGAAACAGCTGGTTCCTGTTTCGTTTTTGAACGGAGTTCTGAAGACCGCTAGGCCTCAGTTATATGGTTCCACGTACATTCAAACAATTTAGCTAGAGTTGAACAAATAGATGGGCCACTGCCTTCAGGTAGCACTGGTGGGAGCAGCCACTGGCAGCCCGCTGGCGCTTCAGGGCAGAAAGGCGTACTAATGCTTCATAAACTGAGTTAGGATCTATACTTACAGATTAAAACACAAGCTAAGCGGACCGAATGAAATACATAAGTATAGAAGCCGATGGTCAAGTTAACCACTTTCTTAAATCTACCCGGTGATCTAGACGCTGGCTTCTGGTATATATTAGATTTATGGTATTATCTTTGACTGTTCTTCTAACAGTGTGTCACGGGTCCTGTTTTGCAGATTAACCGGAACAGTTTGCTTACATTTTCTGCTGCATTAGTCACCTCTGTTTTTTAAGCTTTCCGCTCCACTTTGCCTCTATCCACACGCACACTTCGTTTGAGCTAACCTCTAACAGACTGTCTAGCTGATTGATGCTACAGGGATAGAACGTCGCGTGAGAAGTGGCAGCGTCCGTTCTGAGATTGGAAACACAACAAACAAGGTTTTCAGCGTCACATGTGGTGGTTCTCATCTCTTCCTAGCTACTGTTAATGTCTTCTGAAGTGGACGCTCCCAAACTGCCACATAGTAGGATTTGATATGTTTGTTTAATTCGTGACTCATAAAGCTTTTCGAATGTCAAATGGGAATTTCGCTTCTTGAGTTTACCCGGAGAATTCAGTGAAAATCTACATCGGACGAGATGATGGTTCGATGTATTTCAGAGTGATCAGCAGCCGAGCATTGAGACCTACCACGGCTAGCTAACGAGACGATCTACTTGCATACTGAAATCTCCTGAGATAAGGACCATATCTAAACTTTTCACTGAGGACAACGGGATGGTTACTTCCTGATTAAAGGTACCTTTCACGAAATGAGTACTACTGGTCATTGATGCATTAGCAGAAACTATGGGCAACGAGCGGCTAGTATCCCACCTGGAACTCAGGCCAGCTCAGTGGTCAAGTGGCGAACTTGCTGTCCGGAAGGTCCATTTTTCGAACTCGACTGCTCCTATCTAGGGTTGGGCAACTTGGCCCTTGTGCTTCCTTCTGGCGAAATGGCAACTAAGCACCGAAATGGTATTACAGCTGAACGATTGTGCACTTATTGTTTCATCGCTACCGATCTGAGCTATTATGGAATTGGACAGACGAGTGGTAAAAAGGTAACTGTTCGCAGGTATATAACCAAGCAATAAAGCCTCAGCTCAGGAGCTGGGGCTATGCCAACAGCAGCGCGACCGATTTGGGCTGCTGATGAATCTCCTGAATTTCGCAGTCAAAAAGGTCTAGACGGCCGATTGGCCGTCTCTAGTTCTCATATACCCTCTCCGTGGTATTCACTGAATAACGCGCTCTGAATGACGTCTCAACCCGTCGACCGACGTGAACTAGGAGCACCTCTTTTTGCCTAATTCATATTTGGATATCGGCCCCCAGCTCTAACAGGACCACGACTATGACTTTAAGCCACATCATTTTGTTCAGGAGCCCGACCGCGAAGAATCCATGATAAAAGTAGGAATACTAGAGTAGTCTAACTTTAAAAACTAGGTGAGCACTATTGGTGCGACCCTCAACCTGGAGAGCCAAACTCCTATCCGTCAAACACCTGATAGGAGAGACTCTGTGAATGCTGCGTGGACATCCTCCAGTGCAGTTCAATGGGTTGATGAGTACGCAAACGGTTGCATCATCTCCAGTCTGTCCGCAACAGTTATCATATATATCAACGGCTCTGTTAATGAGTGGGGTCACCAGAGCCCTGGTTCCTTCATATAGCACGGGATTTCTTGAAATTTTATGTGGTATGAAAATAAGCGGAAGAGTTCTTGAAAAATGGGTTGCTGTAGAAAAAACAGCCAGTCTCTTGACTTTTGGCGATAACCGCCACATGTGGGGCCTATTCGGCAGGCAATTACTGTCTGCAATCAATTAATTTGAACTCAGCGAGCCCAATTTATTTATCAGTCTGGCTCAAACACACACTGGTTGATAGTTGTTAACAACCGTTTCGTGCAACATCGTTCTGAAGTTTTTGCACTGTGTTATTAAATACACAGCCGGAAATGCAGTCTAAAGATTCACTGCCTAAAACTATTCTCTGTGTAGATTTACTCAGCTTCTCGGTTTATATAGGAAAATAATAATAAACCACGATATGCGAGGCGGAAATACCGAGCGCGGAATCCACCAAATTTAATTTGAAAGATCATACATTTGAAAGAGGAAAAAGATGACCCTCGTGATCACTCAAGTAGAAGGTAGATTAGCTTGTTCCTTTCTATACAATAAAATTTCGACATACATCCTGTTACTCCCGAAGTATGCTGCCACATCAGAGCAAAGTCTAATCAACTTGTGTTCGTTATCACGACTCGTCTCTCACCTAAGAAAATGAAATAACAAAAATTTTCTTCAACAGTCGAGGTGAGCCCTGCTGTGTTGCTCTTCGCGCACGTGACTTGGAGCAAATATCGTGGCCGCACAATCAAGTCGACTGTTACGTAGACTGAGCGGTCTGAACAGACCTCATTGTCTCAGTGTTACACTGTCCGACAACTTCAGTCATAAACATGGCTTGTTCATCGGGTTAATGCACACTACAGGTCACCCTTTGAGTACTGGTTTCTGTGTGTGAATGTAATCTGTTTATTCGCCGCCACCAATTACAAGCTCTTCTGTCTTTTGCTAAATGCATCTGTTTGCACGGCGACATCAGTTTGGCATAGATGGATTAAGGTTTGGACCAATGTATGTCGTTCTGCACTTCAATGTCTAACGTGATGTACAGTTGCGATAGTTCTTATTTGGTGGTTTAAGGTTTTCACCGCCTTTCCGGAACCACCAAGTTCGATGGCTTGGAAATTTCTCAGTATCTCTCACGCAAAATGACCGATCCAAAAGAGAACGTCTTGAATGGGTTCACTTGAGCACTTACATTCAAAATGATTACTGAATCACAGGACCGAGTTCCGGTTGACTATGGTTAACACATCTGTACCCGGAATTCTGTAGCAGGGTTTGGAAGGCTAGTGACATCGTGTTCTTTCTATCCAATTTATGAAAACTAGAGAAAAGCACATGTTGCCAGATGTTATCATTTCAGTTACTATTTTCAGCAGCCCGCGCAAAACAGGCATAATGGTGAAATGGACTAAAAAATTCATAAGCTAAACTCTTGGCCGTCAAACAAATTAGGAATCCTTTATGCTTGTACTGAAGGCTGTCACACTTTGCTAAACAAGGCTTCTGCGTATGTCAAACTCATTTGAAAAGGAGCTTGGTTTTTAATGGTGCTTTGCGGTCAACCACGTGACCCGTTGAAGTGACGCGCTTGGTACTAAACGACACTGGACTTTTGGTCTGGGTGTTACGTTTTCGCTTCTATACCGATTTTTCTGGCCACTGTTAAATACTCTTGGAGGCCTTCTAACCTGGTGTTATGCCAGTATATTCGCAAGTGAGCTGATGGGTAACATGTGAATCAAAATTTGCATGCAAACTCAGATCGCGAGGTCTTCCGACAACTCTATTAGTTAACGGAAGCAGCTAGAGTGAAGCAGATAGGCATCTAGCAAAGCTAAACGAGTGCTGTGAGTTAATTTATTCGCTATGCAGTCACACTTTCAAATCATCTGGAACCACTTATACCTGAGGGTTTTAGACAACAAGTTGTCTTGGAATTTTAAATTCCGTAGACTTCTCCGAATAGTCATTTACAAGTGGAACTTTTTCCTCGGAACGAATCTTTGGAATATATCTTCAAGGTGAGTAGCGTAAACCTTTAGTGAACCCACGTACTTGTGATCGAGGTAAAACCTGAAAAAGTGATCATTCTGGCCACTTCACATTTCTCTGTAATGGACTGAAAACCTTAGTGAATAAACGCAAACGTCTAAGAAAGACAAACTAGTTCTGGGCTCGATTTGTAGGACACGGAAAAGTAAGTTAAACCTGGTATGTAAGAATGAACTGGCAAAAGTTGAAATATAGCGGACAAATCATCGGTAAACAATGCTTTGACCATACTTCCCGAAGGTTAACTTTCAATCATTTCTGGATGAATAGCAGTCAAGTGTTGCCCTTGGCGGCTACACATAGCGACATCTTCAAAGCCAACCTGAATGCGCTCAGGTTGCGGTTGAGGTAACTAGTTCAAATAATGACATCTAGCAATATTTCAATCTTTTTCCTGTCTTGACGACAGCCGTGGCTTTACTTTTCTGACCCTTCTGTCGACCAAAACACACCATTTTGCAGCTGTGGATTCCAGTTTAGAAGGTATATGCCAGAATGCTGAGTTTAAAAAAAACAATTAAGAGAAACAGGCAAAAATTTTGTCGTCAGGTTCTATATCCTCGAGGTGCTAATATCTCTGCTGATTACCCTACTCTCGGATCATGCCTTGTCCATTCACCCATATCGTTCCTTTCTCAGTAGTGCTGGAAGACCTTTTAACGTGAGCAATTTTGGCGTTTTTAGTATGCATGACCACAAAGATCTTGAGTATTGTATTGAGCCTGAGATGAGAAAGCACCACAATGTTTCAAACTGTTAACTGTTATCTAATGAAACCATACCCCTTTTTCGGTTGGTTTGGGATAAATGCCGGTTTCCCCAGTACGCTTCATAAAACAGACATGTCGAGTGAACGTCCTGACTGACTGGAATGACAGTCATTCTGCTGTGTTTCATTTGCTTGCTTTAACCCTACGCCCAAATTGTGCAAAGGTAAAGTTTCATCTAGGAAAAAGCTCAAAAAAGTGGACTTCTCTTCTATCACTTTACGTGGTAATTTTTTGTTGACAGTCTTGAAAATCTACATCGTTTCTGAAGCTAGCCTGTGGTTCTCGAGAAATAACCACCTCATCTGTACTCACTGTGACTATGAGTGTTGACGATGCTTAATATCCTTTCGTTAGTAAACAGTGGCTCATTCCCTAGGTTACAGTATTCTTTCAAAAGTAACTCCGAGTTATATACAAATAAATTAATCCCTCAGAAGAGGTTACCACGAAGGAATGATGCATTTAACCTCTTCTGTGTGCTTAGCGTCTTCGAAAGGATTGCATACAGTGTTTTGCCTGCTATATGGTTACTAAGGCATTGTTCTTCCTTGGAAAGTCTCTGAGTGACTGCCGTATTATTATGGAGATGCACTGAACCATTTACCGTGGCAACAATGGAAAATAGTGAGAAGAAGGCCACACAGTAGCGCAAAGTGAAGTCAATAAATCAGCGAAATACACTCATTTGCATTTTAATTTGATTTTGACGGAAGACTCACCTGGAACCCAGCTGAATCTCTCGTTTATGATTTTTCTAACTCGGGATCTGCGCCTGCCTGTTGTGCTCCAATAAAGGCGAAACCGGTCCTGGGCTGTCGAAGAGTCTTCAGCAACCTTATGAGTAGTGTATTGGAGTCAGTGAACTTTGTCTTTGGGAGCTTAGCAACTAAGAGGTAAGAAGGGAACCTAAGTGGCGAATCATCTAGTCATCGAAAGGGATGATCCACCCCCATACGCCTGAACATGGCCATGGAACTTTTCTAGCTTTGGTTGGGTTGTGTCAGTGGAGAGCCACGTGAAAATGTATGAGATGACTGGTCTTGATACCACACAATCCGGCGACACTAGTGAGTACTTCCTACCTAGATTTGGTGTGGTTCGGATGGAAGTAGGTCTTAGTAGCTTATAAACTGAATTAAAGTAGGAAATAAAACTAAAAAGGCATGAAAAAATGACATTTGATGAGTTCCCGAAGATTCATTTGCAATACACTTCCCCCTTTCCATTACAATCTCTAAAAAGATCTGGCGAGTTTGGTATCATTAGATGAGAAAAATAGTCCAGCTTTGCGACAGCCGTGCACAGCCGTGAGGTTGCACCGAAGGAGGAGTAGTTTTGCTGAGATGGTGGCTTTATAGGCTGAGTGATGTGTTAAATTCTACCTTTCTCCAGGTCGGGTGAAACTTCCGGTAGTCCACAACACTGACTAGTGGGCTTTGTTCACTCTGATTACGCTTATCGACCAGCTGAGGAATTTACCATTAACAATTAAGTATGAACTAGGTCTTCTCTCTCTCTCTCTCTAAAAGGTTCGCCCTCCGTTGCTCCACGTGAGTTACAATACTCTAGTCAGTCGGCTCCAACACACATTCATCAGCCAGTTGGTTTTTATTCTATTACTGTGTTGGTAATTATGGTATTCACACAATTCTCTAATGTCTGCCTCTACGTACGGGCATTTTTTGGTGCATAATGACTTAGGTGATAGAGACCGACGGTGTCATGCGTCATAATCGTGCTAGGGCCTTTGTGTTGGTCCTAGTCACTCTTCCACAGCAAGCATAAGAACCAGAATCAGTCGCTTATATACTTAGGGCGTGACTCCTTCTCGTGTGTTCATTACTTCAATAGTGAAATACCCGTGCGTAAATCTCGAAAATAACTCACCTCATGGAGTAACAGCCTAGATTCGGGGCACTAGCCAGCATCTGCACTTAAATCCAGCTTACCTAGTAAAAGGGTAGAGTCGGTGCCAAATAAGAATAAAACAAGGTTTTAAACCACACAAACAAGCCGAATCTAGGTTCAAAGTCATTTTTGTGGCACTTATAAGGGCAAATGCCGTTTTGTCCAACACGCCACTTTTCGTGACCGGAACAACGGCCCAATACTGATGCAGACAGTTTGAAACTAATTCAGACTGAAGTCAATTATATTATCCCTTCAGTCTCGAAGAACCACAAAACCGACAACTCCAGACATGCTAAAAATGACATATTAGTACTTTGTCATATCTCCTTTAATCAAACTTAATTCAGCGATGGAACAATTGGCCCTCACCTGGTAGTTGTGCATGCTGCTAGACTGCACAGTGAAGAAACTAACTGGCATCGTCAGAGTATTTCGATTTTTTGAAGCATCTAATTCCTTTTCTGAAGCTGGTATCCGCTTGACAACTGGTCGGAAACTGGTGTTGTTAGTAAATGTCGCAACTTCTGTAGAAAGGATTATACTTGCGTGACACTACGGAGTGATGAGTAGCTTCAGGCGAAATAACCTTCCTTAAATTCATGGGTGTGCATGAAGGGTGTGTTGGAAGCTAATCAAAGTTCATGCCCCATTTTAAAGCCGAATAGCGTAAATTTACCAATCTATTGTTACCGCCTATATATTATATTTCCATTCATCCAAGTAATTTTCCAATGTGGGGGAGCTGACGCTGGAATAATTTCCTGAACTGATGCTTTTAATCGTCTTAGGATGAATAGTCGAAGCTTTCGAATCAGGTAATGATCCTGGTTATTTCCATTTGCAAGAGTGAACTTTGAGTTGATACTGTTTTTGGCGTACTCTGAAAAGCCTGCAGGTAAATGCTGTTTCTAGGCTCAATCGTCTATTCTGGGGACCTGAATTCTGCCCCCCCCCCGGGAGCTGAACAGTCAGTCGTTATTGGCATCACAGTTGTGTTACCCAAATCATGGGCGGAGTGCAAAGACGACCTATCATCTGAAGTACACATGATCTACGCGTGTTATTTCAGGAAATAACCCGCACACCATCCTGGAATTTTGCTATAAATGGAATGGACAGTTAGTTTTAATAACCTCACATGGTTTGAGCCGTGTTTCGTAAAGCCCTTTCGATTGCCCTGAAGGATCTCTATCTTACCTTTGATTGACTGGATCTTCTAGCTACTCACTACATTACCACCTGATGATCCGGGCAATTATGACTGAATCGAAAGTCTTCAAAAGATTAAGCATAACAATACTTTGAGTTTCTCATGGTGCTTACCAGAACAACTGTGGTTGAAGCAACGCTCCAAGTACACCCCGTGATTTGCTGTAGTACATACAAGCCCTGGAGCCCCATTTTCGCATAGTAACACTAAAGTGTCCTTGAAAAGGATTGATGTTTCTATGGCCATTGTAGTTGATTTCGACCAGCAACCGTCCATAGTGAACACATCAAGTATCAGTGTGTGCAATAACAAAACTGGTGAAGCTAACGTTCTCATTTTGAACTGTTTACGGCAAACTAGGAGAAATCTGCACATTTTTTGTCACAGAGGAAAGCAGGAGTAATGCAGTAACTGCAAGAAACTAAAAAACACTTAAAATGTCAAAAAAATTGCCACAGATTTGATTTTCATGGCTGGTGATGCTTATTCCTGTCGAACACGGATGAATAGCTGGCATATCTGAAAGAAACCGAAATGGGATAGGTTGAGTATACTCTGCATAGGAAATCAGTAACCACATTCGGGATACGAACTTAGCCAAATATAAGTCATAAAATGGGTGTTCATGATGTCTACAAGCATTGTGAAATCTATGGTAACAGTCGTTCAGTCCTGCCACATCCCAGATGGATCCAACAGAGCGATGCAGAACCATTGGTCGATTCATTTCACGTTTCCGCTTGGCTACAAACTTCCCTATTTACACAAAATGAGTTCCAAATGCACATCCGGATGTTAATGAATTGAAGTCTATTTTAATTTCGAATTTGGCATTTTCATCGTCAAACATAAAATAACAACAATAATAATTCAGCGTGTTTGAAGGTGTCGTATATTCACTGACCAGTAGGGGCGTCAGAAGACCGACGACAACTCAAACTAATAACAGTGAATTAAATAATACGTGAAAAATCCATAAAACATTGCATTGGGGCACAAGAGTTGTTTTGGTCTTGCAAATTACCAAACAGAACAGCACCTAAAAAGAGGGATTCAGCTGTCTCCGGTCAAAAGCAAATTAGTTTACAAGTGAGTGTATTTCGCAAATTGCGTCAGGTTGGGGTTCAAGCAAAACAGAGGGTTGACGGAAGCTCCGGAACTGTGTCTGAATGATCAGCCCCAAGAAAAACAAGACCGGTCGTGGACTGTCAAAGAGTTTTCAGGAACCTTACGAGTAGTGGGTTACGTCTATATAGTCGTATTGTGACGCATCGAATATCGTACCAACTTAAACTTGAGGCGGCCTGGTGCAGCACTTTCAATTGAAGAAGAACATCATAAGCGAGTTACAACCAGTTACAACCAAATTGGTTTGTAAATGAGCGTAATTTGCGAAATTTGTACAACTTGGGTTCAAGCAGAACATCTGGTTGATAGAAATTCGGGGACTACGCCTACCTGATTAACCCTAAAAAGAGTGAAACAAGCACTGTTGTAGCACTATAGTACTATACCAAACGTTTCCTCAGCGGGTCGATAAAAGAATTATCGACAGCCGGCTTCGTTTTACTTGGGGCTTATAAGTAATATTTGCGATGCGTAGTGGTAAATAAGCCTACAGTATTTCTCATCTGTGTCTGGTTGCATGCGGGCAGTTATCAGTTCCAAAGTGCTCTAGTGCACTTCTAGCTTATCAAAAAACGCACCCCCCAGAAGATGTATGACATTAGACCACAGTGGACATATTGAGACTGTCTGAATTTCGTGTCGCATACCCATAACGACGTCAAGTACAGTACTGCAGCTCGCCCAGCCATCCGAATCACAATGACGAATCCGAACAACGAAATCGACATTATATCGTCACCCATAGAGGTATTGCTAGTAATGTTTTATCGAGCCTCTGAACTGGGGATTGTGCCGTTTACATTGCAACCTAAGAGCAGTTCCAGCAGCAGTGTTTTCCACTGGAGATTTCTCCCGTAAGTGGAAAAAGCTGAAAAGCCGAGTAACAATTTACGGCTAGTTCACCCTTACCGGGAATCATCAGCAGTGCAAATCTAACAGATCTCCAGAATCTGGAACCCGCGACCTCCTGGTCAGTAGTTTGAACACTTAACCGTTCAGCCAAGAGCGCTTGATCAGCAGTGCGATTAACTCGCAATTAAACAGGACTCAGCGCCACTCATTCTTCAAACATGAAATCCATATCACGTGGTCACTTGTTGATATGGGTTTTCTCACCGAGGTGCTCAAGGAAGTTCCGTGATATCGAAGACTACTGACCTCACCCATTTAGCGAAACACAATCGAAAAACACGACCTGAAAATTTGGCCAAACTGGTAAAATACTCACTTCGTCTGAGGTTGCTTTGGTGTCAAAAGTAAGACGTTACCCAGCGATAAATCTGCTGATGTTTACCAAACATTTCCGAAGCAATGACTTCTCAGTCAGTTTCAAACTTTTTTTCAGTTGACTATCTGGAATGGTTTCCCCAGTGATAATAGTCAAAATACTACTTAGGTGTACTTGATTTGAATAAAATGATTCAATTTTAAAATATCACACCCCTTACCTTATGACATGCTTTTTACCAGGGTCCGTGCAGTTTGCTTGAGTATCCAGAACCCTAGTTTCAATCATGCTAGAAAGTAAAGTTGGATTTTACAGGAATACATTCTTAGATCTTTTGGGGGGTTCAAATCCATGTAGTTTCTGAAACCAAGAGTATGCTGACGTTGTCTGCTAGTTCACTCACTCACTCGAGGCGAGCTGAGATCAGGAATGACAATCGTTTCATCTTCATGCTTATTTTATTTCATAAACCTCAAGCGAGATTCAAATCGGAAACCCTCCAGATGACAGTCGGTCAGTTTTGCAGACAACTCTGATTGAGACAGATTAGAATACCATTCATCTGTCATTGCCCAAAAATGTTTTCCCACGTACTACTGATGAGCTATTCTTTAGGCAGTAGGATGCTCAACTTCTTATTTGGAAGGTCACGTGATTGCCACCCCCTAGTAACTGCAGAGTATTCTTCCGTTGTTTTTTTTTGGGCATAGGTTGAAATCCAAAGGCCAAAGTCTCAAAACTCCTTTATTTACTAGGAAGAATATATTTAGGCTTCTCCGCAGCGACTTACATTCTACAGGGATCCGAATTTTTCAATCATCTTCAAGTCGCATTTAGGGCGCGGTCACCTCCCCTTGTACCTTCCTCAGTCGTTCACTTATGCACATCAAGCTAAGTAAAACTCCGTCTATCTTCTTTCGTGCATACTATGCATCCGGCTAATGTTTACATCACATATTGAAAGACTGCCTACCAAACGCACGCACTGATTGCCTAGCAAACGCTTTAGAAACCGCCTCAGTTGTTTTCGTTTCACCAGTTTCTTGTGGGGGAACGATGCGAGCTATGATGAATCATCATCTCACAATTGTGAGAGAATGGACGCAAGGTGGTAATTCATCGCATCGTTATTAGCCTGATGTGGTCTTTGGTAAACCAGGTGGCAATGTGCATTCCAGAAGCACAACCGGGTTGAGTGTTTAGACACACGTCATATTTTCTTTAAATTGCTGTGAAATTTTCGAGGCACTTATTTACTTCAGACATAAATTATTCCACTGAGTCAATCTGTTAGTATGGAGCTGACTAATTCCCACGAGCGACTTGGTCTGATGAAATTAAAAACTGAGGCCGCTTTGGAAGTTTGAACAGCAAGATACGGGTTTCTAGGATTTCAGTACGTTACTCCACAGGCACTCACGTTCGAAACTGCCCGATAGCTTGAACCCTAAACAATGCATCTGGGATCCTCAAGCTCATGACTTGAATGTCTGGGGTAAGGTGTACACACGTGAACTGTGAGGTGAATCAAACAAAAATTCTATTCTATGGGAGAGGTTGGTCACATTAGCCTTATACCAGTAGGATTATTGCGATCAGTCATCATATCAGCCCTCTTAACACCTGTCATTATTTTCCGCTTTAATCTTTCCATTTTCATCATGACCTCAACTATGTGTGACCTCAATTTACTTTGCTTTCTGATCTGTAATTTTTATGGAACGGCAAGTTCCCTGTTGGACATCATAGTCAATAATTAAACCGCGGATTTTCGTTCGGCTTACGGAAGATTGCGGTGGACACGGCTGCAAAGCAGCTGTTTTTGGGTTCTTCTATAAATTCGCTAACGTTGGTTGAGTTGACACATTTAACTTGAGTGCACCGATTAAAGGCACATTTTTTCAATGGATATTTCGTTTTGTAAGTGAAGTCCGTCTACTTGCAAAAGCCAAGAAGCACTGCACAGCTACTTCATCCTCATCGAATCAGTGCGAATCAGAACTCGCAACCTCTCGACTAAATCGTTCGGCCACGAGCGGCTGATTAGCGATATGAGTAACCCGAACTCAGACAGGGTGCAGCACATCTCATCCTTCAGTCAGGTAACCCACATCACGTGGTCGGTCACGTGTTGCCTGGCTGCTCGACTGACAAATTCTCATACAGAAGTTTCATCCGTCATGTGAATTATTCCTCCTATTTTTGCTTCTTATAGTAAAATCGGAGACGGAAATTTTTTCGCTGTCAGATTTATGGGCTGGTACCTGCCAATCCAACGGAATGACGTTTCACTTCGAAATTCGAAGCGTAGGAAGAAAAACTGTGACTTCAAATTAATACCATGGTTTTACTGACATAGCAACACATTTGGCAGGCCAGATGAGGATTTTTCGGAACATCCTTTTATTATTTTCTGGTTTTACTACCGGCCGAGCTAAATTTACAGTTTGCGGTCTTGGACAAGATGCTGATTTCACTTTCCTGGGACAAACCATTTAAAGATAATCAGTATTCAGGAATGCATTGGAACATGTCACTACTGGGTTGTTCGGCTGACTCTTCTGCGTGAGCGTCAATCAGGGTATGATGCACCTAATTCCCACAACCGTCAGATGAGGCTACAACACTGCGTTGCTCTAGACTTCACTGTAGGAATGAAGGAGCCCTTGTCCAAGGCAACACGGCAGAGGATTTGACGGCTAATTGGTGTGGTTCGATCAAATTCACTTTATCTGAAAACTCACCAGAAGCTCCACAATTGGCAGGAAAACTTTCGGGAATGGATATCAGAGTCCATTTCGTTCTGGGGATTTTCTTCGTAACGTACGACTCTCTCTCTGCTATTTTTCAAAACTAAAATGTCCATGCAGTTTGCCACACAAATCTACGAAAACAACTTAGAAAATTAATCCAGGAACACTGAAGACCCATTTGCATTTTTGGTCACCTTAGGAATTACAGATATCCCTACCCATTTACACGTACCGAAACAGATTTACCGCTGTACTGTGGGCGAAAAAGGTAGAACTATGTGTCACATCTGATTGTGCACCGCATGCAGATCTGGAGTCATTGTGCTCTCGGTACAACTCAGTTTAGTCATCTGCCGATCTGGACATCCGGAAAAAAATAAAAGTAATGCTCTGTTAATGTTTTCAAGGTCATCACTGACACAACTCCTTTAATTTGCATGATAAGGGAAGGGTTTCGAAGAAATCAGTCAACAAGAGCAGTTTTTAGATGTTCCATTCTTCTGGTGGATTAGAAGTGCATTGAACAGCGGCTTCTTTCGGATGTATTAGGGGGCAGACATCATTAACGTTAATGAATGGATGTCGGACACTGGATTATTACGAGGGAGCCGAAATGTGCAATTAGTAATTGGCTTATTTTATGAAATCACCATGGTTGGAATGTTAACAGTGTGTGGTGTTCTGTACCTTTCTTTCGCTTCCATTATAACATTAGGTATTTCGTCAATTGCATGAACGTTTTTGTTTGAATATGAAGAACCTACGAAACGCGCTCTTTTACACTTTTACACACAATACAAACGTGGCCACGTGCTTCGACTTTCTCTTCTGATTTTGCTCGCTGTTGCAGCGGTCATTCGCAAGTTTCATGTACTAAGTCTGGTATCACAACTTTTCAGACTATCTTCGGATTTTAATATACGTGGGAATTGTTCAAAAGAAGACCCCTGAACAACCATAAATGGATTATTATTTATTCGCTGATCTAGGCCAACGACGAACTATTTTAAAGAGAACAGTTCTTGGTGAATCTGTTCCATTTGACCCGCTTTATTACTGTGTACTCAATCTAGGTTATTATTTTTATTCCATTGCCACACACTCCTGGTAAAGTAGCTTTTATTGTAGCCAGACCACTACAAGTGTCCACAGTATGATAGTATGTGTGTGCGTTGTTTGTGCTTCCATTGCGCGTGATCAACTGCTATCCTTACAACATTGGCCGACATTTCGCTCGGCGCAGCTCATAACTACCAGAACACTCGAGTCTTTTGTTTGGCTTTGTAACCCCTGGATCTGCAACCCTGGCAACGCCGCTGACGGAGGCAAAAGCAAGTAGCGTCATCACCTTAAGTGAAGTAAACCGTAACGTGAGGCACGACAAAGTGAAAGTCGTGTAGAACGTTTGAAAGAAGTTTCGAACCCAGGCTGGCAGCAACCACCCGAACCAATGCTGGTTTTACGGAGAAAGACCGGTTGTTTCTTGGCCACTTTGTCATAGGGACTCACTGTAATTGTACCTAGTTGGCTTTACAACCGGGAAAGTTATTCTGAACTGTAGGATTTTTGTAACCCAATTGTTACACAAAATCTAATATTACTAGCTTTGTTACACGGTTTACAGAATCACCGGCTCCGGTAACTGAATTCGTAACAGCGGACATTCGAAGCTGAAAAGATATCGGTGTCTGAAATTCAAAATCCAAGTAAATGTTTGACCATTTCGCCCTGATGCTAAAATATCCAACTTGGTATTTTTTGCTGGCTACGCGCTGGCGAAGTGCTCAACTAGCGCATTTGCGTCACTATACCTACGAAGTCATATTCTTATCTGGATGTTACATACTGATATGTATGCATTTTACCCACGAGTCATGCTTAAATAACGGCATGACACCCATAAATGCCCATTAGTGGGTATATCATACTAAATCACCCACATTCCGTTCATTTTTCGCGGTTATTTTTACAAGAACGGTCTACGGCTATCCATATGTTGGAATAAACACAAAGTACCTAAAGACTTTTTATCCATACCTAATGGTTACATGTCAATATCGTTTATAATTAATTCAACAATTTTTAAGTGCTAGAAATGATGCGCTTCAACCGGATAAGCGTGCTATCGTGGGACAAACATTTAAAAATCATCTTCAATCACAACAGAGCCGTCACCCATCAATTTTATGCCACTGAGGAATGACGTCACACGTCCAGAATGCAATCTAAAGCGATGATGGAAAAAGCCTATGTTAAGGACAGTTTCTCCTTACAAGATATTGTTTGCTGCGTTTTAGGACCTTTTTTGTAGATTGTGGAGTGATCTCTTCGGAAGCGATCAGGCGTATGTATGATAGATTTACGTTTGTGTGTGTTTAGTCAAAATCGCATGAAACGTCTTACCCACATCAATCGTGTTAATGTTGAACCCTGGGGTGAAGATCCAGCTTTAACCAGAAACATTAAGAGCACTCAGAAATTGTCTCGAGAAGCAGAGAATTATTAGGAAATGTGATCAGTTAGTTGTCAAGCAGCTTTGAATACTCCTTTGGTTTTCACGGGGGACTCAACTGAATCTCTTGTTTTTAATGTTTTTAAGCAACTGAATGTGCTGCGCATGGCCGTCTCATGCTTCAGTTGACACGATACTCCATTATCGCACTGTCTTATAGGCGTAGCACACCAGTCATAAGGTTGCTGAAAACTCCTCGACAGCCCATAACGGCTTTCGCCAAGCTTGGGACTCATCCGGTAAGTGCAGTTTTCGAGCTTCCGTCACTTATGTTCTACTTCAACCCAAATTGCATGAACTCAGCGAAATACAGTCATTTGCATACCAACATCGTTTTACGGGAGATAAAAGTCACGCAAACTTTAGGGCTGGATAAGGCCCCAAATCACCCCACTTAAATATGCACAACTGCAGTTGATTAAGTGTGCGTAGTTTCGGGCGAACAGTGCGCAGGTCACAGATTTCTGTGTTCGAGTAAGTTGACTCTGAAACATCGTGTCCAGAATGATGGTTCCCAAACTACTGACAGGGAGTAGTTGTATTGGAACTAAGAAAACGTTAATCCAGATAAGTAATCGACGATGTCCAAGTGCGCGGGGGGTGTTTCTGGACGCGGCTGAACTTTTAAGGACAATGGCATTTAAACACCCTTTTTCGGGGCCAATGTCAACAGTGAGACAGACAGACAATAATGATGCCTTAGTGAAACATTCGGAGTTACCATTCATCATTAGCAGCAACAACAACAGATAATTGTCTGCCGCACAACAAAATCACTTTATTTCATTAAGGTCCTGTAACGGAAAGAATAAAGAAATGGGGAAGGGAGAAGGACCTAGGGCTAGCCTACCACAAATATTTTAGGTGCCTACGACCCTAGCACTCCGTCAGACAATCTGGATGGAAAATGACAGCATGAACTACACTGACATCGGTTAGCCGTCACAGCTTTCAGTGTCTCCAACTGAGCACTAGGAGGGCCACACACATTCCCTCCAGGAAGGCGAATTGCACCAAAAGCAACCAAACCTTCCGTAAAAGTCTTTATTTCCTTCTGCCATGTCAAATTCTGTCCACTTCTAGGTATCTAGGTGCCTCTACGAATTAGGCATGGAAAACAGCGCTTGTCTTGGCAGGCGGTAACTTGGTATGTGTGACGCATTGCCCAGCCACCTTAGCTTACGATGCTGGACACATTCTTTACAGGGGTTACACTTACTTCATCTAACACTTATCTCTGGCCATCTAATCCCAAATACTTTGTTCCAGAAGATTCCAACCATAATAGTGAGATGTCCATGGTCAAAGACCTGGAGACGCCTCAGATCCTCCGCCCGAAGTGGCCAAGTCTCGCAGGCCTATAAAAATAAGGCATGCATTGTTGTGTGACACACTCGTCGTTTGGGCCCCAGTGAAATGCCTATTTGACGTCATAAGTAGCTCAAATTAACAAGCGTAATTGTGGCCACTGAGGTTCGCGCGCTGACTACATCTGTCAAACCACCGCCAGAGCCAATGCAAGTCCAATTTAGGTGTAGTGTCACTCCAGTGTCACTCCTTGAATTCTCAAAGGCATGTTTAAAGACTGTACGTTCTGCACTACGACTTTACACTTTGTGGGATAGATGGCTTTTGGTTAGCCTTTGGAGTATTGCTTGCTCCTCCTGCTATTCCTCAAAATGAGTACAAATTTGTCTACATACACCAGGTCGATATGTTTCTCGCCCGGACAGAGGTGATCACCGCAATTTTAGAGAACTTACAGTTTTGGCCTCGTTACCTCATCCATAACGAAATTAATCAGAGTTGAAAGGGGGGATATTCTTGTCGCATTCCACTGCTTGCGCAAAAGCTTTTAGGGAGTTCCTCATACGCTCTCACGCCCCCTGGGATATGTGAATATAAACAATGCATGATATTCATGAACATCTGGGGTTTACACTTTCGCGCAAGCGTGTTGTAAAGAACCAACTGGTCGGCAGAATGGAACGTGCTCTTAAAGTTAAGGAGAACTTTTGTATATGGCTTTCAGCCAAAAACCCAAGTAACCTGAACTGAACAGAACTGAAATAAACAGCCGAGCTAAGCTGAGCTGAACGCTGCTCGGTATTCGGCGAATGGAGTGCCGGCCCTTAGGCGCAAACCCCAAATTCCTCTGAAACCATAGTTTGAACGAAGGGACCTTTCACATAAAGCTTTAGCACTTGATGGTATTTACTCTGTATCTTAGAACCTCCCAAGAGAGTTGCATTTCTGTTGAAATTTGTTTAAGCCATAGCTCAGCATGATGTTTACATAACGATAATGAAAAATTTTCTGGAGAAGTGGTTTCTTCACATGTTTCCTCCTTCATTGTACTTGTAAATATTTTGAAAGTGTACATAAACAATAATTGTGTCTTCTTTGTTCGAGCAAAATAAAAGTGGGGCAGCCATTCGCGACTTATGCCGAAAACGTTTCTCACTTTGCACCAAACGTCCCGCCACCCGAAGCAAAGGAATTCATCCCAGATAGTAAGTTTGGTGGATTTTTCTACGGTAGCCAGCTCACGTTGTATCGAGTGCAGGGCAATGTTTTATCTCCACCAGTATGCTGAGAATTAGTGGGTTTACGGGCTGCACAAGCAGACGGTAAAATACGGTGACCAGTACTTTTGAGTTTTGGCACAAGTCTAGCGAGTTGAGATGGGTGGATGTAATACATCGTCCGGGAAATAGCATAGACCAGGTGATCATGCCTCAGTCGGCATGCTCCCTACAAGTTGGAAAATAAACCTATTATTATTAATAACCACTAGCAAGCCATTAGACTGGGTATGACGGTTGCGGTACCATCATCGCGACGTCGCACTTGGTTCCGTGAACAGCCCCGTAAGTCGGCATCTTGGGGGAGCCAGTTGGGGTTGTTAGGGCATTTAAGATTGGCTTGGAAATCGCGACAAATTAAGACCGAAGATATTCCTAGCATCATCGAGGGCACAGGGTGGTTCATTGCTGCCATTCAAACGAGGCAATGAGATAACCCTATGTAGACTGAAGACTCGAAACTGGGAAGTGTCAAAAAGGACTGGAAGAGGGCACTGGGTTATAAGCCAGACTGCGGTGCGTGATAGTAGGCAGCTAACAGTGGTTACAATTTGTAACTACTGAAGTGGGGCGACTGCCCGATTCCAAGAATTCAAGTGGACATAAAAGGGAATAGCGGTGTGCGTTCGATGTGAATGTTTGTGGCAATATGTGAATGTGAGGTTCATGCGTCAGCTAGGTGGTGCGCTAATAAAGGCATAGCTAATTGGGTAGTTTTCCATGAAGCTGGTCAGGGGTAGGAGCAAACGGCTCACAAAACCGTGGCTGAAGCTTACGTGACTTCGTAGCTAGCTCGTGCACAAGGAAGTAGTTAGCTGGCAAACATCTAGGTTGGTGGGATTATCATGCATTGGAGATTGCTAAGGCCGCTGAGGAAGACAAGTTACATGTTAGGGGCTACAGTGAAGGGTAGCATATCGAGTGGGGACGTGGATGGCTTCCTAATATCACGTGCCGCGCGAAAAAAGGTGCTAACTAAACCTGGAAGTTTTTAGTTCGAAAAATGTAGGGGCAAGAGATCGGAGAAGAACGTGGGGTGCATGGTCGTGCTGCATGTTTGAGGGATGAGGTAGTTCCAGCATGGCATATTACACTCAAGCGGGATTTCGACCAGGTGGACTCTGCTGGTGACATGAACTCTCAGGTAGTAGGTTTAGCGCTGCTGAGGCTCAATTGGGGGGTCGTCTTGGGTCGGGCACGAGACGCGAGGACAATGGAGGTAGCCTGCTTCAGATGAGTGCTGAACACGGACTGTTCATTGCAGTATCAACCTACGGAATAGCGGAAACTGCTTGACTTGGTGCCCACCGAAGAACCAACCCCGAAGCCAAACTCAGCACATCACCGTCAGTTACATATGGAGAGGGTCGATCACTGACTGCTGCTCCTTCTGGATTGCCAGTGTGGACTCTGACCCTACACTTGTCTGCTGCTTCCTTTCACTATGGTTTTCAGGTCCACAAAAAACGCGCATACCTCGCTCAGCCATTGAGAAGCTAGTGGAATAAAAAATCAAAAGAAACTTTCAGAACCGACTCCTCGAACGCCTACCTAACGGTCAGATATCGGATGTTAACGGCCACCGAGAACAGATATCCACAGTGCTGCTCCCAGCTGGAACTTCCGTTTGCGATACAACCCAACAAACCTCATCCAAGCATTGAATCTCTGGTAGGAACGTGGCTTTGCAGGAGTCCCGGCGAAAGATTCCTCCTGACCACAACCACAACTCCACCCGACGCATCGGCCGACTTCAGGTAAAACTGGGTGTCTGCGCAGACCACGAAGCTTGATAGGCCCGAATGGCAGAAGAAAGAAAAACGCAAAAAAATGCTGGAAGTACCCGCAGGTTGTTCCACTTGGTTCGTTCAACTGGCCTTCGGGAGCATCTTGTCAGCAAAACTACCAGGGAGTAGAATGGCCCTCTGATATCCAGCAAGAGAACTTTGAACCGCTGGGCAAAAAAAGTCGACCAACAATTCGTTTGGCTGCCTGCTACATACAATCGGGGCTGCTGGCCTTCAAAAGAAAGGTGGACAGTGAACACGAAACCACCCTCAGCCCCAGAAGTGTCCGAGCGTATATCTACACTCAAGTTTCATCGTGCTCCTGGCCCCGAAAACCATCCACCTGTTCTTTAAGGATGGCGGCAAATTCCTCGGTCAGCGCCTGTCTAGCCTATTTGTGTCTATCTAGGAGAAAGAGACCGTTTCGGATAATTGAGGTGTGTCGACAATAGTGCCCATTTTCAAAAATGGTACTCGCGGCGAAAGTGGTAACCAATGAGATGTTGGTTCGACTCCTATTTTAACAAGCCTTCTGGCGACACCGATTCTTCGGCGTCTTACGGAGGCACGCTAATCCCTGAGTATCCGTGAGTATCAAATATAATTTTGTTCGGGCATAGCCTGCGTCGACCACATCTTCGCACTCCGTCAGGTGTTAGGGCAACGCCGTATGTACAGACGACCCACAATCTTGGTATTCCTTGACTCCAAAGGTGCGTTTTATTCTGTCGACCATCCAGTGCTGTCAACCACACCTGCTAAACACGTTTTGCCCCCAAAGTTTGTAAACATAATCTGTTCCTACACTCGTATACTTCTGGGGGCGTGAGAGCGTGTGGTGAGCTTTTCAAAAGCTTCCCTGCAGAAAGTGGTACCCGACTAGGATGTCCGGTCTTTCCGCTCTTGTTCATCTTCGTCATCGATGGAGTAATGAGAAGAACGCCGAAAGGTCTTCAAAACCCCGGTGCTCAAATTGTGGCTGTTGAGCATCTTGTCGATCTGGATTACGCAGGCGACTCCGTCCTCATCTTTGAAGACGAAGGCGCAGCACAATCTCTGTTGAATAAACTGACCATCCTCGTACCGTCGTTTGGCTTGCACGTAGCACCTTCAAAGTGTACAATCCTGCCTCAAAGAGCGCAATCTTCGAACCTATCCCTTTTAATTCAAGGAGAATCACAGAAGATTGTGAAAAATTTCAAATAACTCGGCAGCTACATTGTCTCTGACGGAAGTGTCTGATGAGGTCAGTGCAGGAATCTCAAGAGTTTGAATCACGTTTGCTAATTTGCATCACCTATGGCGTCAAAAAAGGATATCACTTGGTCTCGAGGGACGCGTGAATAGACTACAGCAAGGGCTGCTTTGTTAAATGGTTGCAAAACATGGCCTCTGCCGACAGATGATGTGAGGTGTCTTCAGGTTTTTGGACAACGATGTTTTAGAACCACTGTTGGTCTTGCATGGCTCCAACTTCTCTGGGTCTAACTTTGGTGTACACATGGATCCTTCATTAGTGGCAATGGGGCTGATTGGCCAAGAGGTAAATTTGCCTTTATATCAGTAAGATGTCTAAAAAATCTTACTGAAAATAACCGAGAATAAATTGAATAAACGTTTTTCATTTCAGAGTCATCACCGGGTGAAAGTGGTCTATGGAAAAAGAAACGGAGTACCTGTCCATTATGGTTGTACCAGCCCATTCAATAAACAAAAACATTTAATCGATGGCAGTTTTAGAATTTTTATATGTGGGTATTTAGACTTTATACTCATCAGCCCGCATAGGTTTAGTGTTTACTATAAGTAGCCAAGATAAGCGAAAGCGCGTACAGTTCTGAGTATCGAAGGCTTACGCTGGCCGTTTGATTAGGTTATCGTACATAGTTGAGGCCTCATAATCCGCTCCGCACATGGACACAGGCCTGGCAGTTACGTTAAGTAGCCGAGGTGCGCGAGAAAGCATACGCTCATGATGATGAAGGGTCGTCTTTTGCCTTTGCATCGGCCTATCCTGCATAGTTAAGGCTTCGTAACCATCGGCACCCACAGATATGCGCTGAGCACTTGCGATAGGTGGCAAAGGAAGTGGCAATGTGTACAGTTATGAGTAGAGATGGCCGCTGTTAGCCGCTGGATTAGACTATCATGCATAGTTGAGGCCTTATTGTTATCGGCTTACAAATGTACCGGCCTAGTGTTTATTATAAGTAACTAAGACTAGCGATAACACACACAGTTATGAGTATGAAGGGCCATTAGTGGTCATTGGATCAAGTTAGCATGCATAGTTGAGGCCTAATAATCAACGTCACACATAGACAGGCCCAGCAGTTGCAATAAATAGCCAAGGTAGGTGACAGCGCCTGCAGGTGTTATGATGGAGGGCAATGGTTGGCCTTATTTTCCGGCAGTATCGTTGGGCTTTATGAATCATTCCAGCCAACGGGTGTCATCATGTCCAATAGAAAAGGTTTCGTTGTGTTGGTAGTTCACATTCGGATTTCTGAAATCGCTGCATTAACCACTGAGTAGTTGTGCATATCCTAGAATATGGATCACCCATAGAGATGCACACTTGCATCACTACTGCACAATGCATCAAGTTGATTTTCATCATTATAGTGAATGCGAGGCGAGCTCCCTGAATAGTAGCATTATTCAGAAGTTCGCTGAACAAACTCATCTAATTTGTTACGTCTGACGTTATTTAATTAATAAACCAGGTGGGATTTGCGTTGTATATTCTGCACATGTTACCTTCTATTTAAAGAAAACCGCGGAACGTTAAACTATTGTTAGGATTCATTTTGTGCATTACCTCATAAACTGGAATCCGCGGTAGTCGGTGGCCTCGAAATTTTGCTCACTCAAACAAAATGCTATGAACGACACATCGCTGTAACGTGAAAGCGGATTGGACTAGCTCCCCGTAAAAGTCGCAACTTTGAAAACTCCATAGTTTTGGTGAAATTAAATTCGGTTTACTTCTAGTGAGCGGGGAATGGAATCGATGTCTACGAAATACGACGTCGTCACTTCGTAGCCAAAAACTTCTCTCCAATGCATTTTCCCGCAAATTATCCATATTGCTGATTTCTGAGTGAGTGAATCTTCAAGGTCCTTAATCACCCCTAATTGGAAAAAGGTGCCCAGTAAAATAGGATGACGCCAACTGTGGTAAGTCATGAATCGCTTATAATGGACAAAAGTTGCGGGTGGCGCTGCGGCTAAAATTGTTTATTGAGCTTGCTAAATCCTACATTGTACTCGTGGGCGCAAAATATGCGGAAGCGTCACCCTTGTAATTAAATTTTACTTTGTATCGCCTGCTTGATTAGACGAATGCCGAATCCTGTGTCCTTGCAACTTGAGAATTGCTATCATGAGTAATCATCGCGACAGACACATTTATCATATTCAGATAGCTCGTACATGGTTTGAAACTCGCGAGGTTTGCAGCCGATGATGACCTACGCTCGTAGGTCAAGTTTTGTGGTGCATTGCGGCAGAATTCTCCATTGAAAATGGCGAAACATATCAGGCTTCCCATAGCCGGCTCTAGGTAGTTGTCATATAGTTTGCGCCGAGAGATCACATGGTGAGCAGCTCATCATAACGCCTACTATTTAGTCACAACCTAAGCGGAGGCGGCTGTCTGTGGTTGCACAATGCAGCAATGAGAAATTAGGTGATGTATACGACGGAATTGCAGCTAGGTGTCCATTTTGCCTGATCAACTAGCTAGATATAATCTTCATCGATCATGGCGAACAGTTAAACGAACCCAGCTGACGTACACGACTAACACGCACTTGAAAAATCCATTGCTTACTGACGGTTGTGGCTCGGGATATCCCGCGCCCCGGCAGGTTGTAATCAGACAAACACTGTTGGTAGATGCGGAAGAAACCTAGAAAAACATCTATAAATAACGGTTCTCACTGACTGGGACAGACTGGTCGCTGAATATGTGGAACAAGTGGATGCAGGGGAGCCACGTCGCCTGGTAGAAGGGGCGCGCGCGTTTACCAGCACAGGTTCACCCTCTGGGAGCACTTGGGTTTTTGCGAAAGAAAATATAAGTTAGTCAACGTAGATTTGCCACACCCTTATAGTTCTAATACATTGGTAGAGCAGCCTTAAAGATCACGCACCCAAATGCCTCAGAACGAGCAAGGACGCACACGTAGTCATTCTACGGACAACGTTTACAAAGCAGCCGCGGCCTTCCAGGATTTTCTTCGGTCATATTGGCACCACTTATGTGTCTCGTATTCCTGAATGAACCATTCAGCGTGCCGGGACACCTTCTGTATGGCATGTCCAATTGTGTCTGAGTGGTATACCTGCATTTTCAGGCGACCACTGGCGTTCCCCGGACGGCTGTTGGCCACACTGCAAAACTGAACCGTCCCAGATTGTGCGTGCATAGTTCATCTGCGGGTGATGTACAACCAGTGGGCCTAAGTAAGCGATGAATCGCGGGTCCGTGCGGCGCTGCAGTTACAGAATTTGTTGAAACCTGTGTGTTAGCATTGTGATGAAAAGAAAACCCACTGTACGGCATTGTCTGGGAGAACCATAAGATAGGATGTGTGAGCTGTTTTCATGGTGCCTATGACCGACGTACACAGTTGATATGTTATACGCACATGCTACCCAATAGCTTTGCAAACATGGAAATAGGATAAAGTGACGCCGCAGGCGAACACTAATCTCGCCGCCGGCATATGTGCGGTCAATTCGCCCACGACGAACGTCTTCACCTAATAGTACTCGCCCATCACCCTTCTGAGCAAGCCGAACATTTTACGCGTTAGGGCAAACTGTTTGCTTTCCACGAAGGCATACATGACCGGGCGTCCTATATTCATGACAGCATTGATCAGGAGTGTGCAAAACCTGTATCTACGGACCAGATATTAGTTGCTTCAAAAAGACACTCAAATTGGTTTGTCACCTGCTTTTTATCGTCATTCATTATATCCGAAAAACATTGGAAGAGCGGTGTCTGCTGCCATCTGGCACAGCATGTGGCTAAATTGACCTTCCCCTATTTCAACGCCAGTGATTGTTCGGACTCGCAAAGCTTACCCAGGACCGGAAGCATGTCACCTTCCACAAAAAACAAAACCAGCCAGCACTTTTTCAACAACGCAAATCACTTCCGGTGGTGGCTGTCAATGTCCTGATTGGTAAAGACCTTGTCGAATCCATCGGTAGCAAACTGCCGCACACAACAAAACGACATTCCATACTTCAGTAGGGCGCCACAAGTGCATACCTGGTACTTGCTTGGTCGTCGATTCACAGGTATTCGGTGGCGCAAAAGCCCGGTCACCTTACTATTATGTTCAACATGATTAGAAGTGACAAGTGGTGGTTTCCGTGTCTTCATCGACATAACCCTACTGAACAACCGGCGTATCGCGTAATGTTAACAGTTGCTCTCAGCCTACTGGATTCTCCTTACTCCTAAACTTTTGGGCGGTTTCGGTAGTCGTCTGCTGCAGTTGTGGCACAGACACTGAACGACTGATCCTTAGCCGGAAGATGCTCGTTTCTTCAAAAACTTTCTGGGTAGAATAAACATTTATGCACAAAAATGTTGCAGTTTGTTGTGTGCATGCTTGAGCCAAAAGCCCCCATAATCTGCTTCAGTTTTGCTGAACTTTGTTATAATTAATCCCCCTTCATAATTTTTGAAGCAAATTCAATTTAATGTTGTGACGCTATTGTTTCGGATGTGGTCGCAGACAATTTTGTTGAGAAATTAGCTGCTGTAGAGCTTGCATCCTTCATGGCATCAAAGCGCTTAATCGAAGCACCAAAGCCAGTTCCATTACGAGTGGGTATACTACGAACGCAACAGGTAGCCAGCAAATTCGACGGAAATTAGATTTGTCCGAAGAAGCTATTAATTTTAGCGCATTTGCTAGTAAAAACAGTACACGAAGCTCCGGCCGTCCGGGTAGTTTTTGTCCAAGGAGATACGGGAACAAGATAACCCTTTCAGCGCGTTGGGGCCAGACGCGATTCATCCAATGATCCTGAAGGAAACGTCGCTCACACTGGCAAATCCTTTCAATCCTGTGTTTAGTCAGTCGCTCAACGAAGGCGGATTTCCCTCTGCTTCAAAGGAAGCTATTGTTACGCTAATCTACAAAACTGGTGACTGACATTCGCCAGGCAGCTGCGGGCTTATTATCCTCACCAGCATGCCATGCACGGCTATGGAACGCATTCTGAAGCGGGGAATCTTAAATTATCTCAACCACCAACGACTTGATATTCCCAGTGCAACACGGAATCTCCCGGTAACTATTGTGTCACACAGTGGTACTCAGTTCCTATCCCATCAGTTTAGTGAGTTCATTCGAAGATTCTATATCATGCTTGTTACTTCCCGACCATTCCATCCGCAGTCGGTCAAACTGAGGAACTCATAGATATCTTCAAAGAGAGTCAACAATCAAAAGGAGTAGGAAGCACGGCGGGAGTCTTGGATACGTATCTGCTGAATTTTCTAGCAACTCCCAATCCGCAGTATCCAGACGGTTGATCTCTAACATAGCTCAGGCTGAGAAGATGGATGAGATTTACCCATGGTGCCATCCTGCCAACATTCACGAGTTTCCAATCACCAGCAGTATAGGATCCAACGTCCCAGTCTGGAAATCGTGTTCTTATGAGAGACTATCGCTTTGGACTGGACTGTTGGAGTCGTCCGCAAAGGGATCAATCGGAGCAATCAGTCAGTTAAAAACGTGTACCATAAACACATTGGTTCCAGCTACTACCGTTTCGATCACCGGAAAACGCGAGAGTGTGGGACATACAGCAAAGCATTGGAGGCAATGATATGTCCAGTTGCCAGGTCATACATTGTCCACCTATCGCTCACTTCCACTCAGCACAAGGCCAGACGAAAAGAGCTCTGCGGGGCACACCGTCTTCTAGCATTTGAAATACATGTCCCAACCAGCGTAGCCTATGAAGCGTGAGTAATTCATCAATCGCGGGCGATTTCCACCTTCCTAGGAATATTTGGCGTACATCAGCATTAACGATTCGATGCTCCCACGAGACCTGACCAAGCCCTTGGAGACACCGATGGTCAAGCACTGACATCTTATGTCCTCTGCGCGTAGAGGTCACGTCTCTGATCCATAAAACAGTTGGGATAATAATAATAGGTTTATTTCACAACTTGTGGGAAACATGCCTTTTGAGGTGTGATCGGGTGGTTACAACCTGAACGCGGCAGGCAACAACACAACGGGAGGAAGGTACGATAAACGAGGCATGCCTATTACGTGAAAAGTCACCGCAGTGGTGGGAACCGAAAAAAACTAGGACAACAGGCATATGGTACGACCAGTTCAAAGATGAAGCCGGCTGACATGAACTAAAACTGAAAACCATTGCTGACCATGAGTGACCTTGGGTGGTTGAGTAAATGGCTAAGGTCACAAAAAGTAAAAATGGAGATGGAGATGGAAGAATTGGAAGTGGAGACAAATGGCGAGTTGTGTCTCAAAAATATGGTTTAAATTAAAGCTTAGTAGACTCACTGGTGTCGCTGTCGTAGGGAAGTCAGGTGTAAAGTATGGTTTTGATTGAGAGATAGTGACAATGCATGGGGCCAAATGAACACCGTAAATGAAACTGAACTTGCGGAAGAGGCAAACGGAAATTGCGGCAGGAAACCAGGTTGGTTAAATCCGAACGAAAGGTTTAGTGGGCTAGAATGAGAAGGTTGGGGGCAGGTGAAAAATTTGTTTGTAGTTGTGACTACAGGCTTTAGTGGGCGAGAGGTTGCGGTCAAGATTCTGAAAAAATAATTGCGGGAGTGCCATCCGACTGGGTATGGCGGTGTAATGCCATCACTTCACTGAAGTACTTCCGTTTCTGGACAGCCCCCTAGCGGCCATCAATGTTGCCGCAGTCGGAGAAGGGATACGCATTTCCGTGGCAGTTGCGTCTGGGTTAGACGAGGAGATTGACGCAGATAGAGTCAGGCCAATGCTGAGTCACGGATGATTTCAATTCCGTTGGAGGACCATGTGAGCGTAGACAGGGGAACAGCCTGATTGAATGAATAACAGTTGTACGGGGAATTTGGGCAACCACTGGAAAAGTTTGAAGTTTGGAACGATTTGGAATTGGGAATGACTAGGATGATAAGTGTAGCGTCTGGTGAGGAGTCATCAGATAAAATGGTGCCCAATATAAAAAATCTGAAAGATGATGACAGCAAGCTAAATGAGCCCAGGAAAGGGTGGATATTGTTGGCTGACCTAAAATCCAAGTACCAGCTGGGCCAGAGTAGGTGTGCAATTTTGGGAAGGTAAGGACTTAGCCGCCGAGGCAGCCAGCAGGGAGGCTAGCTGTTGGACTAGTTGGAACGGGCGATTACTCGGCGGTGGTTTTTAGCTCAACGAAAGCACCCAATAATAAGGCGCCCGTTGTGCAAAGGGGGGTTGATGTGAACATGGACTGCAGACAAATAATAAGCGGTTGGGCAACATCTTCCGAGATAATGAATAAGAACCGCAGTTTTACTGGAATCTACTACCTCAACTCAACAGGAAGGTAAGAGTATGGGTGGCCAGTCACCGAATCACCGCTGTCGGCTCCAAGAAACGAATGATGCATGGCAAAAACAGCCATTGGGTGCTAGATGTGACTGCTGGTATTCAGGAAATACTAAGGAATTTGTGTTATATATGTACATGATAGATTCAGAGAACAAGAAGGATTAACGTGTGTGTTTTGTCTGGATGATGAAATGGACTTCGGGTGTTGCAACCTAACTAAGACAAAGGTGGCAACTCCTTGCACGTCGATGTTAGCCGTGGGCCTCGCACAGTAACTTTAGACCAACCCATGCATATATTTTTTAAAAATAATCAAACGAAAGGACACCTGTCATTTGCTTGTATTCCTTGATGTTGCCAGACAAGTGACAACCGTGACAAGTCCAACCCAGCTACAGACAAACAACAACGGTGCTCTTTTATGATTTTTCCGAAATAAAGGCCAGGCTCAGAACCACCGGCGATGAGCGATGTACCGGTGCTACTGGGGGGTGGCGAGTATACGAACGCATAATGGTGCAAAGTATCAAGGAGATCCTCCCTGCAGGGCGTACCCGTCCACCACACAAGGTTTTCATCCCTCGTGCATGCTACCACATCTGCAGGGTGACAAGCCACCAAGCAGTCATAATTGCGGCTTGTGCATTAATAACAATAAAACTCCAGCTAACAGATATTTTATCCGGTCGGGGGAAAGCCAGGCCAATAAAACAGCTCAGTCATTTCTAACAAGCAAACAGCAAACAGCCACTGGAAGAGGCAAGTCGCGGAGGCAAATGAAACGGCAACTACCTTTTTGGCCGTGGGAGTAGAATGTAGATGTTCAGGGCCTGCGTACTATGGCTAAACGACGACGAAGCGTTGGTGTGAACCGACATGCCGGGTAGAGGCACACCACAGTGTTATGTGTATGTGGGAATGAGTGGGCTGCGGAACCGAACAAGTATTTCATTCGTTGCTCATTATCGGGCCCACTGTTTGATGTGCTTGCAGTGCGCGTGGTCAGAAGATGAAGAGTATTTCTTGACGGTGAGGAAATAAGGCCTCGGTTTGGCTAAGGTTATTTGAATCTAGTCAAAGCAAAGCACCAGACGTTAAATAGAGCTGACAGAGTTATTCAGGGATGTGACCAAGCTGGAAAGAACTAGGAATAAGTTGGCTGGGCACTGAAGCTTAAGGCCGGAGGTAAGGAATACAACGAGGTCAGTGGAGACGGGCATGAAAGCAGTTACGATGGCAGACGCCAGACACTCTATGCAACACAACTACGCTTCAGACAGCAGGTCCAGGTGTGGTCCCAGGAAGTGTAACATCTACATCAAGGATAGATTAGATGGTGATTTATGGACAAGAACACTTGGGTGTGTAGTTGTCTCACTTGCGGGTTAACGCTAGGGGGTTCAGGCTGATAAGTGTATATGCCTGGACCAAGTGATAGGACAGCTGCGGTGAGAGTGTAAATAAGAAGGGCTTAGGGCCTATTGCAAAGAAAGTGTCTAGTGTAAGCTGTGGCGCGAAAGTCACGTGGCTCCCTCAATATAAAGACAAGAATCGAGGGTCTTTCGAGAGCCTAAATGAGATGATATGGTGCGGATATGGGAGGGGAGCTTGTTCCATAGTTTAGAATACAGGCAAAGGAAAAAGTTTTGTCTAAAGACAGTTCGACAGGTCGACAATGGAAGCCAAAATCCAGAGTTGCGGATATTGTAGGGAGGGCAGGAAGAAAATTCACAGCGGCAGTCAGCTATGTTAGCCCGTCGGTAGATTGAGCGATGCAGAAGGCACAGGTTCAACCTAATGCGCTTCAGCCATAAAGGATCCAGCCCGAGTGACAAACAACGATGACGATACGGCAGTGTGGAGGGTGCCGGAAACAAGGACTTAGTGAACGAGCGCTGCACACTCTCCACAGCAGTCTGGCATATCCGCAATGTTAATTCTGCACTTGATGGACATACTGACATCACGTCCGTGCCATAGGTGCCGGGGGTTGGCAAAAGCTACCTCAGCCTTCCCGATTCGAGAAGTAACCTCATCTCTAGCAAGCCCCTTCGGAACATGTAAAACTGCCCAGGCAAACAAATTTATCTGCCATGTCGGTCGGCTAGCCTACAAGCATGAGGTTTAGGCTTGATCCATCCCAATATTGTGGCAGTACTTTACACTTTGCGAGTGTGTAATGCATGCCAAACCACGCGGCAGAGTTATCTAGGTTATCCAAAATGGTTCGCATTCTTGAAGTATCTAAACCAAGGAGAGCAATGTCGTCCACAGACTCAATGGCTGTGAGGAAGCATACTGGGAGCATTCCGACACCTGAGGTTTTGGAAGCGGGCAGAGAAATTTCAAGCAGCACATCAGTGACAGAGCTGAAGAGGAAAGGCGGGAGAGGAGGGATTACCTTGCACCATCGGGCGTGGTGAACTCAGGCAAAAGTCTGCCGTATTCTCGTACTCGCCCACAGGAGTTCGCATACAGTGCACTCACAGGGGATATAAAAGTGGAAGGGACACCTTTGGTAGCCAGACACGGCCAAAGTTTCTGATGATCGACAGAGTTAAGGGCAGCTTTTAGATCAACAAAGGCCACCAAAGTGCAACGTTAGAAGGAGTTGCGCTGTTCAACAATTTGTCTCAAGGTAAGGATATTTTCGATGCGTCCTCGGCCAGAGCGAAACACAGCCTGATTCTCACGAACCTGTCTCACGATCATCGATCAAACTGTGTACGATGATGACAGAGAGCACCTTCAATGCGACGGATACCAGGCGGATGCCATGATGATTTTTGTTTGACATTTCTGTGGCCTTTTTCAAGACTGGGAGGACGGTCGAGGAGCTCCATTCGACTGGTATTCTGTTTTCTCCTGCAGTATGGTTGTCAGACTGTTCATTAGGACCTCGCCGCCTTTGAAGAGTTCGGGTGTCGGCCACAAACACCAGCTGTCTTGTCACGTTTGAGGATTGATATCTCACGCTGGATTTCCGTTGTTGACGACTGGCTAGTGTCGACGTTTCATTCAGGCCCGCCGGGCTCTTCCAGTCGCTGTGTTGAAGGAGACCAGCCGAACAGTTCTTTGAAGTGCTCAGCCCATCACTCAAGTGGGTGATTGAGGGAGTGAATTAAAGTTCCGTCCTTTTTCATATCGGTTCGCTGAAACTGGTATTCTTTTGACCCGTTGATCCAGCCACCTTAAATAGAGCGTACCTGTTGCCCGCAGAGAAGGCCTTCACCGTCTACTGGGCCTGAGCGCAACTCCAACACCGCAGGCACCACGAGCCATTGCGTCAGGGTCGACAGATACCCGAATATTGAAATGTGTGACATCTGAGTTCATCCTAATCGGCTTGAGGTGCACAACCGAAGTGTGGTCTTGCGTGCGTGTTTTGGAAGCAAAACATATATCGACAGATAAGGAAGGCAAGCATTCAGCAAGAGATACCCATTGTCCAATTTGGCGTACAGCATGGACATTAAGGGCTGCAACGTGGATCACATCTTTATTATTATTATTATTTTTTTGGGCGATAGTTTAGTTTAGGAATACTGGCTAGAGGACTGGCAAGTGGGTTGATCGAACTGCATCGTTCAGCGGGTGGGGAGGGTGTGTAGGGGAAGGTCAGTGAGCGAAAAGCTGTAAAGAGGAATGACACTTCCGGGTTGCCCAAGTGAAAGAAGGGGTTTGGTTGAGGTATCCCACCTTGAGCATTTGACTCAAAAATCTGACTCACAAGGTAGTGGGAGGATGTCGGGTTTTGTTCGGGGACCCTGCCCCTAGCCCCTGACTCAAATGTCCGAATCGAAGGGCAGCGGATTTTAGGGGTTTCTTGGGGGCCACTCCTGGAGACAACGACTCAGTAGTCTGACCCACTTGGTGACGGGGAGCCAGCCTGCTCAGGAGACACAGGGATTGAAGCTTTACTGTCTCACTCCTAGTGCAGCTGCGCACAGCAAGTGCCTTTTTAGGAGCACCGGATTCTTTGGTTGTAAAAGTATTTCGACGGCATTGAATAGTGCGGTCACGGTCAACCGTTGGGTGTTCGGAGTTTGCGGGCTTTAGCGCCGACCTTTTCTAACCCATCCTTCCTCGGGGGAAGTCAGCATCGCTGCTCCCTTAAATATGAATATGCCAGTCGCCCGGGAGAAAACACCTTACTGTCTTCGGACTCCTACCGCAGGGGACAGCACAACTTTACCTCCAGTCCGTCTCGTAATACGATTCCTCGCAGTACAGGGACACGCTGTTCTTTGTCAGACTGCTCCATTTTGGCCTTCTTCACATGGTTGAATTTTTAGGAACTGAGTTCCAGCCAGCATAAACCGCAGGATCGTTGCAGCACAGAAGCCCGACTACCACGACAAGGTGATAGCTTTAGGTCGGAGACCGGTCAGGCGATTCATAGCGTCCGAGTGGGACCACCGATATAAGAACGGTATGCCAATCAGCTGTGGTTGACTGAGTACCAGGTCCTGGATGAGCAGCCATTAGACCTCAATCTTTTGCTTGAAACTTTCGGCCTTCCAAGGCCAACCCAATAGCCACTGCCTCACCTGTACCGCCCATTACGGAGCCATTGCTGCAACCGAGACGGTGGGCCAATCGCGTCAGAAGTCAGGTGGAACGCTTTCAACTTGACCCGTGCCAGCAACCTTACGTTAGACGGCCAAAAGGGGGAGGTTTCATGAAGTTCAGGTTCCTGAAAATTTTTCCAGAATGCCCGAAACTTACTGAGACCTTCAAACTCCATCAGAGTTGCAGTAGGCAAGTCGTGAAACATCCCGGCCAGAAAACCCACCTGCCGATTGGACGCTCGCGCAGTCAATCAGCAACAGCCGGTGATGCTTGGGTGTCCATAGAATCAACTGCGACCAATCACCCAAAGCCGATTGGACAGCCTGGATTCAAGGTCAAAAGTGCGCTTTTGAGACTGCGGTGCTCCTTGTGGTTTTTACAGGCGCTTGTTCGCAATAAATCTGTTGTGTCCCTTGTTGGTGGGCCTTTTTCGGACTCTTAGTTGCTGGAACAGAGAATCGTACAGAATCGTAACTAATTTGAACACAGGTACCTGTGTTCAACTTAGTTACGATTCTGTACGTTTCGGTACTGTCGGACGAACCGCCATCAACATGTTGATGGCCAACGGTGTACCACAAGGTTATCCCATTCCTGGGCTTATGCGGTTGATGGGATAATACGCAAATCGTCGGGTGAATACCTCGGTATCCAGCTCAACCCAACTGCGCTTATCTTGGACCCAGAGAAAGCTGATATCGTGGTTGTAGTCAGTGGTGTCGGTAAGGTTCAACATCTACTGCACCTCGCTGACCAGTAAACCACCAAACAAAGTCATGGATTTAGTTTGACAGAATTTAAACACTGTTTATCCCATTAGAGATGAAACAGTCGTGCCAATGAACTTATTTAAGTAAGAATTCAAGTTCACCTTCAAGCGGACCGGAATTTGAAGATACCGTCTTGTCAAAACCACCCACCTCCAACTTTCTGGGATCTGTGAGTTAAGGCCCACACCTTAAAAAATAAGAAGCATGGTCTTTGTGAGATGGCTTTCTCGGTTGGGAATCCCAGACAATTATGGGCCGCCAAAATTGGGTTCCTCGGCTAGGTGAGTTTTTCAAAAACGTTTCCACGATATCAGAAAGCGACGGTTGATCATCTAGCTACCTCAGCTACAGTAGTTCGACCACATGGTCCAAAAGGGCAATACAGATTTACGTGGCCATACGTTTCCTTGCGCTCCAGTTGGCACAGCCGACGGAAAACCGAGACATGGTTCAACAGCATAAAACCCCTGACATCATGGGTCTACAAATCCTCGTGAAAAAAGTTGAAGAGTATGTCGGCGTTTGTAAAGATCTGGCTTCTAACCATCGATTGTGGTTTGCAGTGCTCTGTGACATCAGTGGAGCCGATGACTCAACAGGAAGCATCCCTCCTAAAATGAGGTGGAGTACGTAGTTTGCTTGAAGCCCATAATCGTCCTCATGCTGAATTCAGTGTATTTTGCAGAGTACACTATGTACTTGTTAACTCTGCGTATTTACGCCCTAAACTGTTTCGTTTCAGCTAATATCAACGATTAACCGACACTTCTTTCTTAACTACGTACATAATGGCTTGAACCTCTCTCCCAATGTCGCTGATTACCGATTCTTCGCGGAGGAACGCAAATTCTGATGCCTGGTTGGATGACCTTGCTTCAGACACCAGTGGGTCATCGGACGTACAGTCGGTTGAAGTGGTGAAAAGAGTGAAAGCTGATTATGCTTGGCAATCAGCAACCTCCACGCGCAACGTACATAGTGATGATGAAGAGGACGAAGTGGAGGACGAAGAACGCATGGATGAAGTGGGGGATGAAGATGACGCTGACGATGAGGACTGGGTCGCCTCTGATTACGATAGAAAGGTAAGTCATGCCAGATACGAAATGTAGACAGCAAAATACGTTAATGGTCGGCCTCCCAGTACAAAACCATCCCCTCTGGAGAACACACCCTTAGGGGACGCCAAGCCGCTTCACCAACGGGGGCTTTTTTGCAGGGGGTCTCCAATAAGTATCGTACCATACGTTTTTGACACCAAGAGAGTGGGGTTTCTGCTGTATCAGGCTGTCTCAAGCTGATTTTCGGGTATCTCATGGTGCATTCCGCTTGAGTGGAGTAGATCTCCAGATATTCAATACAATCGTATTTACTTGATACATAATGATGCAACGTAGTGCCTCCTGGTGGCATGGCAGTTAGGCACCGAAAGGGTGCTACAGCTGATTGGCAACGTATTGAACACACGGAACGGCCGTGTCTTTTCTCACGAATGACTTGTCCGCTACATTGCTACACCTAACTAAAAACCACAAGGCAGGTAATGTACTCCAATGTAACGGTGGAAACAAGAGAGTCGATTATGAACCCCTCGAATATCGGGTTATCACACACAGCTTCTTACTTTATGCCATCTCCATCATCTAAGGTCTGTAGTACAACTGCCTCATGTTGTTTGTCGAACCGATCCATATCTAGTCAAGAAGTGTCTACTGATATGATGCTATGGCAGATGGGCAATGCTCATGCTATTCATCCTTTGACGACTAGGCCAATGCGTGTTCGTATCCAAAGTATTGCTCGGTCGTTGGGGGACCAGGATGTGTTTCCTGTTCAGTTCGGAGGGCTTTGTTTTCTCGAGGGGGTTATGGTAAGAGGAAGTCAGTACTTCCCGAATTATTCCCTTTACGGCTGTTTTCTCTTGGGAAAACACTGTACACCTTGAGAAGGAGAACACGGAAAATCTCCGATGCTTGTAAAATACACCGTGTAAAGTTCATTATATGCAGCATTTTTGTTTGTAGAGCTTGTTTTGCGGCGAGGACCGACAGCTATTGAATGAGTTTTTAGCTAACACTCTGTCAAGAGATGGTGTTTCAACTGTGAACTATCGGCATTACATATAAGTTGCTCATTAAAGTTTGCGCCAAATGTGTGTTCTTTTGGCGTTTTTACTTGCTCGAGACACTCACCCTCGATACACCCTCTGGAAAATGCAAAGCGGTTTTTTATCTGAGCGTGATCACGGGTTTTATTGATAACCGAGCCATCGATTTGCTTCATTTTGTGCTGTGTCCATAATGGTTTCACAAACTGGTAAAAATAGTGTCGTCCCTACGCACTTATCACTTTTATTGATCTTTGCCAAAACTTACCGAGCAACGTAACCTCTTTAAAGCCGTCACCCTTCGAGTGACACCGCCGAAAATCTCCGAATATCCCAATGCCATCAAAGTAGCACCTGTCAGTGGGTAAAAGTGCGACCCCATACGTCCTAGCCGATTCAGCTGGAATTGTAGAAATTCGGCCGAAAAAGAGAACAAATGACAACCTATGATCTCGTCGATAGAGCGAGTCCTTTGCAGTCGCTAGTTTTCAACAGGTCTCACCAGATTCGCCTTTTCTATCCGTCTCCACGATCTTCACCCGTGGTGAGAATTTCCATCCTGAAACACAAAAATTAGATTTGACGAAGCTGCCTCACGGGAACGAATTGGTCATGTCAAATCCACTATCATTGGTTTGGATGGAAACATTAACATTTGAATATAACGTAAAGCAGTAACCACTGAAGACTGTGGTAACACTGTGAGACCCCGTGGCCAATGTAATTACTCGACTAATCACCTTGTTTTATTGTCTGGGTGTCGTTCATCATCGCGTTTCTGTGCTTGTTTAGCCCCTCTATGAGTCATTTCTGACGACAAAGAACGGAGGCATGATAGCGATTGCCCCGGTGGGTGCAACCATATGGACCTTATATTAGCCTAGGGGATGCTATGTGGACAACTTGAGACTCGTCGGTCGTGTTTATTTGATGGTCGGTGTCCGCCCTGGTCGTGACACAACAGTGAACCAGGTCACCCTATCAGCCACCGGGTCCCGTATTGTTACGACGGTCGACCAGCTTGTAGTTGTCACTGGCTTGTGTTGTATGTAAATGTTAAGTGTCAAGCCTTAGGCACAGATTGGAATTGACGCGTTTGCCTTCGAAAAACTGTTTCGTCACCTTATTTTTCAGTGAAAGAAATCCATGGCTTTCATTACAAGCTGTCGAATTATTACCATCAATGCTAGACACCATAGTTACTGCCACACTGGATAACTATATGCTTGTGCTTGGATGGACCAAGGTCCCACCAGAAGAGCAGCAAGAACGTGCAACTTCATGCATCTAAACTCGAACAAAACTTGTTTGTCCTCCAGTCATGCTTGCTTTTGAAAAACAAACATGTAACAAGCAGGCCCAATTACAGGGCTATGTAAATTTCAGAACAAATAGTCTTCCACACCACCACCACCAATTTTGAGAGGTTGTGAGTTGGCAAAGACATTCGACCGCTTTCGAGATTTACACTGGTCATCATGACAGACGTTTAGTCTGTACAATTTGTGAATACACAGCAAAGGGTGCCAGCAGTTGAATTGTTATTGAATCAGCCGTTGACAGCCCTCGTATTTGGGGAAGGCTACCTCACCGTGTCGCTTCGGAGTTTGTTAGCGTGCGGCTTCCATCAACCAACGAGGCTCCGGTGTGTCTTCTCACTTTGTACCCATAAAAGTTTGTATAAAACAGTGTACAATGTATCAAACAAGTAAAGTGCTTAAATGTCGGAGCCGATTCACAAACCTAGAGGCAAACCGCTGGGAACCAAGTAACCAACCGTAAACTGTCCCCAGCCAAAGACCGTCACGCAGAAGCTGTGGAAGTTTCGCTACGGCTCATCTTCATTTGTGATATCACAAGCATCCGGTGGATAGTAGAGAGAGACGGTAAGATGAACCAACATTCACCTTGAAAATAATGCTCCATAAAACAGTCATGTATTTAGGCTCTGTATAGATATGGAAACATGGGGAAACCAGTTGGTGTGTACCGAACAGTCACCATTATAGTGACCTTATTGGAAAAAGGAAGATATTTTGGAACTATGAACTTAAGTTGCTGACACATGCAGGTAATCTGTTTTTCTGAAAGAAAGGAACGTGCCGCATAGACGGGTATTTGTTGTCTGGAGGTGGTCTCTGTGGGAGTGTTTCCAACTCGACAGTAGTGGTACTAGGTGGAGATTTAAGAACCGGTCCTTATGAGGAGATGGTCTTTAAATGGATAGGATCTTGCAGGGCGGTGACTGCAGTTTAACTGGGATCTTCGTTTCAACCTTACAGTGACATAAGACGTACTACTCCCACTATTTCCTTCACGCTCCGCCATCTCTATCCTGACAGCGCATACAACGACCAGGCATGCAGCGTCATCCCCATTCATCGTTGAAGACGGCAGCTTCTGGCAAGTCTTGCCATCATCATCAGCAACGTCTTCGCCATAAACCGAGTCTTAGTTCACCCAGGCCTTCGCAACAGACCCAGCTCAATTGCGGCCCACCACGTTCCGGTCGAAGTGGATCGCAACATATCAAATCTCAAAATCGGGTCAAATCCTCTGCCCGTGATAATGTGCAGGCCTCTTCCAGCTCTCGGCGAGGTACTCGTCGGAACGCACCGAATTCGCCGAATAGATGTCCGTTGCCATGTGAGCTGGCCGAACCGCGTCAGTGTTTTGGGCCTGGGTGTACTCGAACTGCCGCTCGACCCGACACGAAATATTGTTCCGAAGAATGTGGTTTACGACTTGCATTTCGGTATGAAGCTTTCGTACAGTCTTTGCTAACTTCTGATCGTTATTCTTATGTGTCGCAGTGTGTCCGGGGCGTGATGCCACTCATGATCACTACTTTTGTACATCTTTTTCCACGTCGTAGTGGAATCATGGCGAAGGGAGAACTGCAACATGTAAAGTCTAGCCACTCCAAGAATGAGTGCCTTTTCGATGGGGTGGTCATTCTTCATGATGTAGAAACATGGTTCTCTGACATAGTAAGAAAAGATGAGACTGGAGCACGTCGTCTGTTTTGTGGAGAATAGCTGGTAGGAGGCAAGATATCGAGATTAACTGCCGTCCAAGCACGAATGCGATTTTGTTTTTTGTGATCAACTTTTCGTCGGAGGTTTTACGAAAGGTTCCGAAAAGTTCAAGCGTAACCATCAAGGAGAGTGAAAGTCATAGGTCAACTTACACGTTTACACCCAAAGTTCAGACAGTTAGTTCGTCGTATCCTCCCGAAAATCTCAAGCTATCTGGCTTCTGGGGTACTGTTTCGCTGCTGCAACTTGCTCCGACTAACTCAAAATTAACTGCTCCTTCAAACTTTTTGTGAACAGATATATTAGCTTTACTCTCGTTTCTAGCAAGGTACTCTTTTATAAAAATCCGCCGCCTTTGGAAAACCTTAAAGCAAGGGGCTGTTTTGTTAGTTCCCAGTTTTTTTTCACATCAGAAATAGAATATTCCCCCTTCCAAGAAACCTACGTTCCGAAGGCAATTAATTTTTCGGATCAATATTTTTACATTATAAATTCTCCACATCAGCAAAGCCCCAAGTGATCAGGCCAGAAGCACTACCTCCGTGCAGCAACACCCCGAAACGAAACCTACGTTTTGTATTCGCAAATCTTCGACCTTGACCTCATTGTGCTCGCTTGGTAAAGTGAAGTGGACCAAGTCGTACTCACCCAAAACAAGTCTAGACACGACAAGTGTCTTTAGTCCGTTAGGCCTGTCCCTATGCCAGCAATGAAGTTCCTGGTGACCACTTCACAGAACTGTATCCTGCCGAGAAGAACAAGACTACCCGATATCGATAGGAAGATTGTGAATTCATACATTGTAATTCATTCTCAGGTTTAGTGCTTAGTTTCAAACACTCACCCACTCAACCTCACATATGGATACAGCAGGCATCGCAAGAGCGACCTTAAGAGCACTTAAGTCCTGTGGGACTTGGTATAAAATCGATAACTTTTGAGAAACCACCCTACAGGGATCACTCTAGGTGCCCCCAAGGAGCAACAGACCTCCGCAACAAAGACCGGAGTGAGAAATTCGTGTTTTGGGTTTTTCCAGATTAAGACACAGCTTATTTGTTTCTAATGTGGTTGGGGTTTTAGAAGATGAGCCTTAAATACTACTAGTTTCTACAATATTGGGGTACTGTGCAACCATCAGGATCTTATCAAAGTCTACCCTTGGAGAGTAAACTAACACCAACCACGGGGAGCATGGCTGTACTCACCAAAACGCTTGCTGGCAAATGATCACTTCTTGATAGCAGCACAAGTCTGTTGAAAGTAAACAGTTTGTTTACACACACGTAAGACCTACATTCCAAAAATCCATGGCAGTAAGCGAAGATGCATGTGAACAATGTCTTGCGTGATAATACACTGATGCGTACGGCAAGTGACATCTACCTTGAAGTTGTAGGCGCAACTCCAGTGAGCATTTTCATAAACTCGCTGCTAGTGGAATAAATGTATTCATGATAGGAAACGTACAGTAATTTCCCCAAGACCCCCCCCTCCTCTCCGAATTGAGAGTACTGCACTCCGGCTTCATGAGTGTGTGCTTGAAGGCGATATTTTTTGAATGTCCACCTCCCAACAAAGACCACCTAATTTTCTCGTGACGCACAACACAATCCAAAAACAGCCTAGGGTACAGAATTTATGCACCCTACTGTTATGTATTTTTGCACCAAATGGGTTTCTGAACAGTGGCATGGAAACAAAAGTGTCCCTTTAAATCATTGAGAGTTTTGTAACATGGTTTCATCCTTATAGCACACTAATAGTACAACTTTCTCCCTCTGTAAGGGACACATTTCCAATAAGTCCACTTGTGACTGGTCCCTTGTGAGTTCATCGAATGGTCTCTCCTAGAATAGACCAGGTATCAGAATAAATCACATTTGTTGGGTCTCCGCGGCGGTCTTTAACAAAATTTCTTGTTTAAAGAGAATTACCTGAAACGACCGATCGGAAGTCATCTTCTATGGAGGAACACAGTTGTACATTCGTCCCCTCTTGAGGATCTACTTCAAACAACCGACCGAAAACGTGATGCGGAATTAGACACTGAAATGTGCTTCATAATCTAAAAAAAGGTCTCTTTTGACGGCTGATCACTTCTCACAGTGGCCCTTCCAAAGATGGGCATAACCATAACTTGAACCACTGGAGTTCGCCATAACCTTGAACTAGAAGACCGTTTGATAATGTCAAACCATGCACATCACTGTCTTCGTCATTCATCAAACATAACATAACACGTGGTGGTGTGCGGTTATCAGAAAGAGGAGTCATCAACAAAAGTAGCTCAGATCTGAAGTACACTTACTCTTATCCCCATCCCCCCAACTAAATTGTCGTAGCACTTACAAGCTCACACATGCCAACAAAATTTATCAGTGGCACCCAAGGTGAATAATCAATTGAAGCACCTTGAACCAAACCCGATCAAGACTAGTTTGGAATTCCCTCGAACCATCAACCGTAAGATTTAGGCAACCACAATAACCAACAGGACTAATTAACTGACATTCAACACTGATCTTGTGTGGTCTTACTGATTGGTTCTCCGTATGCCTTAAAACCTGGCCAACTTGGTGACTTGTTCACTTGGTCTGATGAAGCTTTGGTGTCAAAAGCGAAACGTTGCCCAGTTAGAAACTACCGATTGTTTACCAAGCCCTTCTGAAACGATAACATAATTGTGCAGACCGAACACAATTTTAGACAGCCTCAATACTAGATTTGTTCCTCGTTAAACAGACTGCCCACCGCAAGATGAGAATACTTACAGTGTAATTGTGCGCAAGTTGGGACTCATACGAGAGTATCTGGCGTAATCCCGTTTGGCTGCCTGGCGGAATGTTCTTAACATCTACCGTGGTGACAGTTTTCATGGGTGATAATGGCGGTCTTTCTGAGGGGTTATTTGTTATAAAAGGGATTAACGACGTTACTGTGTGTCATTGTATTATTATCAAAATTTGTGATAATTACATCCTACTTGATCGTACGGTTGGTAGAGGGCATTCATTCCCGGGACAGACCGCTCCCCCTAACTGAGATCAGTCAGACCGTTCCACCTGAATGAGCCTTTGTTTGGGGGTACGGTGCATGCATGTAATTACATTAACCTGACAACAGACGTTACCAAACAGATCATGGTACAGAAAACAAACAGCTTACTTAAATATCCAAAGGGGAATGGTATTTTTGTTTGTTCGACTGCGCCACATTTTATCAAGCTCACCTATTACTCTTTTTTTGTACTTCGCAGCAACAGAAACGGAGCAATCACACCAGTGGATTGGTTTCGTGCTATACCTCTCAATTCCTTTAGCCAGCAATAATCTTTATCCTCCGAACCTCACCTAGGAAAGGGGGCTGAGTCGGCAGACTCTGGCAGCTAGCCAGGCATTCAAGTAGGTAGGCGTCACGTTAAACTAGCTAGCAACACAATACCATCTGCTTATTCCAAATCTAGAGTCTAGTACCCGAGAGAAGCCCAGCACCTTTTGATCTTTTATAGCCACCCACGGTAAAACTGACCCAGACCCACCGCCACCTTGTGAGAGTGTATCCTAATGAAACTACGTCACACTAATCGCCATTATTGCCACTTACAGAGAGGAACTTCCATATGTCCTACTATTTTACGCCAGGTTTCATCGATGTTACCGTCCTTTTTAGGAACAACTACAACACAAGCCAACTGACCACGTTTCTCCAAAAGTTCGATAAAAGCAGATAGGTGGACTAAGCAAAAACCTAGCCTCCTACGTCCTACCATGCTTAGGGAATATACCCTCATCCGTGACGCCGGGGAAATGTATTCAGCCTTCTAGCTTTCTGGAATCCTTTGCATCTCACGTACCAAAAAGTCCAGTAGCTGTACCTGAGGTGCGTTAAATAAGCTGAACAGAGATTCCTCTCCATGAAGGACTACATTTTTGGTGACAGGTGATCATTGAAGCAACCTATGTATGTTTCTAAGTTTTTGTTAATTGTGTTGTTGCTGTCTAAATGGAGAGAACTTGCGTGCCCGTGCGAGCCCTACAAATGTGCCCATAAATATATGCTAAGATTGACGGTTTATTTGACGCCGAATCTGCCCTCATTTTTACTGTAGCTCCCATAGTTTTTTGTGCACAGTGGATTGTGCGACAACCCAAATCAGCGTTGAGTTTATTCGAGGTTGGTTGTGCCACGCTGGGAGAATTCAGGTCGAACGAAGGCAGTCTACTTATTGGCTCACTGAGTAAGGCACTGTGTGCAACGGATTCTGTCGCGTACTGGATCCTGGTTTACGAAATGATCAGACAACTGGCCAACACTATTGGTTGTATCCCATTGTCTGATTCACTATACATGTCGCCCGACGCAGGGCCTAACCAATGTAGGTAATGCTCTTAACTGCTTACAAAGTCTGTTTCATTTATGCGGTCTAGCTAAATGGAAGCGAGCGGCGCTTCGTGATTGGTAGTCTGAACAGGGAGGCTCACCATCATAAGCTGCACGTACGAATTTAGCATGATTCCACTAGACGTATAGTAGCAAACCGTTCGAAAAGAAAACTTCGCGCAAGGAATGCTTGAGGTTGCGACCACTGCTTGCAACCCCCTTGCCATCTTAACTTGACATAGACACTTTCATTCTGATTTATGGTGGAAATCGTACCCGGGCACATTTTTGGTTTTTACCGGCATATCTTACAATTAACATCGGGACTTATTTGTACGTTCTAGGGTGACCTGAAATTGCAAAAGGCTTAGGATAAAATGCCCACCCCAGTTGAACCTCACCTGAGGAGAGACAACCGTTTAGGTCTCCGACTGGGACCACTGTATCCGATTTCGCGAAGGCTCTGTGCACCGTGGGCAGGTGTCCTTGCCCAAAAATACCAACTTAGTGCTATAGATTAGTAGGTAACTAGTTTCAGCTGGTATCGAAAGGACGTTCAGCGTTTGGGAACCTGTTTGTAAAAAACAGGTGAGCCACCCTACAGGCTTGTATTGTTATAAGTTGAAAGCAACTATCCTTGTTCCAATTGATTATATTCATTTTTTGAAATTTATTTTCAGCCACAATTAAGGCCGACAGTGGTCAACAGCTGATAAGTCCCGCTAAAAATGAAATACTTCATGTGGTTGGGCTTTTCGTGGTCTGACCGCACTTTTACATGAAACGGTTGCTTAAGTTGAAATTAAAATGAAGTGAACATGGTATCACAACGCCCTACCTTTGCTTTAGTGTTTATATTCGCCAACTATTCTTCACTCTCTTCCAATGACCTCTCCACTTTTCTAAATTGCACAAAACGGTCCAGCTGTTATTTCACGAATTCGCTGGGCATCTGAACACAAAAATGATGCACGCAGCTACAACGAGGGGGTTACTGGTTTCGAACAATTGTTTGTTTTGCTTTCCAAGGCGACTGGAAGTACTTCTTCCCGAACGGCTTCAGCGAACGAAGTCAAGAGATCCAGAAAACAATGAAATAGAGAGCCAGAAACTACCCGAACTGGATTACTTAGCCACACGGCTAGATAGAGCTCGTCTTGAGGAGATACAAATTGAGAAGAGCGCGGTACACGATAAGCTGGTTCAGTTGGAGATGGACCATCAGCACTTGACAAACCTGATCGCATGTGCTCGGGAACGCAAACCAGATCTGGTGAGATTTCAGTCGACGAATTTATGAATTTATGGGTAGGACATATCCTAGAAGAATTAGTTTTAGTTCTATTGCACATTTCATACAAATGATGCGGTGGTTCCGGCTTCCTTTGTTTCACTCTTCGGACAGTCCGCAGTGGAATGGTTTGTTACAGATTGCTTGAAGCCACCATGCAGAACTCTATCAGTGGTTTTCCTCATATTCTAAACAGATCATCGCATTTTCGAGCTGTGTCGTTATTTTGTGCCTCAGTTCAAAAGTTCACTCACCCGTTCGATAGTCCTTCCTAGAATGATTGACTTCTATCGCTAGTTTGCCCAACGGACTGAAGCTACTGTCTGACATGGCTCAATCATGGAGTCAGTGGCGAGGTCACCTTCGCTGCGTAAACATCCACTGAACATTCTGAGCACTGCTTAGAGGCATTTCATAGTGCTTTTCAGAACAACAGATGAGTGCAGAATACGTTTCCGGTTTTTTTTATCGCACAACCATGTATCTAAGACAGGACGAAACCGATAAAAATTTTGCGTAAGTGTCGACTGCAAACCTACCACCAACACTGACATTGAACTCGTGCAAACCACCCACTTTCCCTTGTTGAAATGGAGAACTGTGCCGTACTAAGGCACATGGACCATAACTGACCCATACCACGTTGACCCGGACGGACTTAGTCTTGATTGGCTGAATGTACTGCGCGCGACTACCCCCGAGATTACCACCATCTTAACTGGACCGTTTTATTTTCAGCTTGCAGAAGCCACCAATGAAGCAGACCAGGCGGAACAAATGGAACCGGTAGTTTGCGTTACCTGTGCTAGTGAGGTTAGCATGCGGCATGCCCTACGGCATATGGAGAAGTGCTTTCAGAAGGTGAGTTTAGTATCGTGCCACACAATTGAATCATGCACAATAGCCCATGCGAAAATCATTTGCACCAGACTGCTGAATACAGGCAGACCACCGGTCCGATGATTCATCCTCGAAATGAGAGACCTCAAAGGTTACCAGCGAACAATACACTTGGGGTATGAATGACAAGTGATAAAGGTCACTTCTTCACAAGACAACTGAGATTAGCGAAATACACTCATCTGCAAACAAATTTGGTTTTGCAAGAGACTCACGTGGAACCCAGCTGAATCTCTCGTTTGTGATGTTTCCATATTCTTAGATCTGAATGCCTCGGGTAAATGAAATCCTTGTGGGATCGTTAGTGAGGCCTTTGATTTGTTCGACTTGGGAAAGCCAACGGACACGGACATTGGTGGGTTTCGATTCTTTACGGCATCTTACTACGATAGGTGGATTGTCATCTGTACCCCGTAAATTTACTTTGCATCAGGTGAGTACCAGTGCCAAGTTTCAAGGCACTGGTGATGCATACAAACAAAATTTGAGGGTCCGGTTGTAGACTGACCTTTTGGTACAGTACTAGTATGCGAAAATTCGGATCCATGTCATTTTCATGTTAAAACGTTCAGAAATTTTTCAAAAAAAAACGTCAAAACAATGTTCTTGGGCTGAGCTATATTGATCGAGGCCAAAAGATGACTCGGTGTTAAGGTATTATTGAAATTTTGCAGTCCATCGGTTTTCTTCCCAGAGTTTGAGCACCTTAACTTGACATCGAGTCATCCTCCTTTTGCCGGAGCATGCAAGGGTTCCTGTAGGGTCGTCTTAAACGTTTCATAGCGACATCTTATGAGAAGTGCTGTGATGTCTTGGCATGAAGGAGGTATACATCGATGATGGCGTGTTGATCACACTTGCGTCGTTCGCAAGTCCTTAAGATAGCTCAGGGTTGAGACGCAAACACCTGACCTGATCGCTCCCCTGTGCTTCTTTAGGGTTGCATACCACCTACGCACCAAAAAGATCCCACGGCGAACGAGCCAGCTGGGCTAAACCGCGTCCTACACTCCAGCTTCATCGATTGTTTCATCCATACGGAGTACATACCCCTGTAGACCTCACGACTACTTTCTAGCGTTGCAATACCAGTGATGTCGTATTTGTGAGATCAGCAAGAAGTGTGATGCTTCAGGTAGATGGATTTGTTATCACTACGTGTCTCGAAAACACACTGCGTCACCGTTCTTGAGTTTCTGGAATTTACTCTGAAAGTCAGATGTAAAACCGTCTGATGGGGTGAGTAATCCGTGTTTTGAAGCGGAACATTCCTTGTTGAGTATGCTGAAATACTGAGGAGAAAGGGGATGGCTCTCAAGGACCACAACTCAGAAGTGCACTTTACCTAACGTGACGAAGTTGCATCAAGTATTCAGTGAACATGTTTTGTAGGGCACACGGTCTAATCCCCGGTTGAATGTGCAATCTTTTCCATGTACGTACCGGTGTGTGGGTAGCCACGTGCGTTTTCGGCGAACGCTGTCGAGTATCCGGATATTGGTGGCTAAATCCTATCAATTCTTCAAAATAGTCGCATATAACCATGCGAAGAGCATGATCGGTCCCACTCGTTTGTGGGACGGGTATTGGTGACAGGTATAGCTTAACCGTGTGCAGCCACACTCCGTCCATCGCCAAGCATACTACCAGCAAGTTGGCAAATTGAACCCACTCGTCCACAAATTGACGAAACAGGATTGACAACAGGACCCTTAGGTGGGAAAATATGCTGCGTAGCAGCCCAGCGCTAATGCACTGTCAAACCGTTTTAACATACTCTGTTAATTGTCCAGTGGCCTTTTTAGGCCGTTCAGTAAACGAGCGTCTGCCAACCATCCCAGATGATCGATTCCCCGAAGTTCGTGTCCTGTTGGTGTTACCTGTTCTGCCACCCAAGGTTGCAGCATCGCAGCACACGGAGGCATGGTCAAGCAATAGTTGTTCACGTATTTCACCACTGTCCGTTTAAGAAAGGTTTTTAGGTCTCATCATCATCGACAGCGCACCAGTGTTTAACACTGATGCTTCGCTGGCGTATAACCATGAGTATTTGAAAGCCTCATCGCGAAGAAAAGAATAAAAGTGGACCTGGAGGGGACTTAGTGATAGCCTACCACAATCATTCCGAGGTGCATACACCTCCAGACACTCATTCAGGCAATCCGGATAGAAACTGACAAGAACGCCATTGACATCGATTAGCAGCCATATCTTGCAGCGTCCCCAACCAGGCGCAGTGAGGATCACATGGTCGCACCGACAGCACCCAGACTTTTCTCTTTTATACCCTTCTGCCAGGTCAAGGGTTGACCACCTGTCTGCTTCCGCCACTCCGAATTGGGCACGGAAAACAGCACTCTCTTCGGGCCTCGTGAACGATTTTGTCTGTCTTGTCATCAAGTGTCCCGAATATTAACGCTAAATCCATGAATAATTCGGACATGTTCCTACAGATGGACTATCTCTTTCTGTAATTTACAACATCCGGTTCACCAACTGGTGGGAAACCTTAGGTTCTTCCGTCTGCAAATGTCCCGTTTTCAGTAAGAGTAGCTGCTGCTAAGCGTAGTCATAAAACAGGATAGTGGGACCTGACGAAACAAAATATCCTTAGAATGGCTCGGCATATACCTACATGTCAGCATTGTTGAGCGAATCATTCGCCTGAGAGTCGACTTCACTAAAATGTCTCTGTGCAGTAAATCCTATAACCACCAAAATTCGCACTTATTCACTCACCTGAGGAATGCGATCTATTGCTTTGACCGAGGGGCAGGTATGCGTTCTTCCCCGTAGTCTATGACAACACCCTCGTTATATGAAGGTCTTTCTGCCACGAGGCACTACCAATCCGACTGCGCGTATAATCCAGTGTCTTACCAACCTTTTCGCATTCTCTACCAATTCTAATTAGGTTGCATATCCGGACTGTCTCATTCGGACTAGTGGTTTAGGAGGCGATATTTTGTTGTTCCAGCTTATCTGATATAATAGAAATTCGGCTAAACACCGTTCCTTCACTTCTGCACTTTTTATAGATGGAAGGTAACACCGTCTTTTGTGCCAACCAGAAAGAACAAGTGGTTGGAACTCCATTGTTCTGTGACGCTTACGATACCCAAGCAAAGGCCTACTGTAAGAGATTGCGCGTGGTGTGTGAACACTTCAAAGAGCCCAAATTGCCACCCGATACGGTTTGCGGATTCCCGTTGGTCCGAGACGTGTTCGTCGAGAGTGGGTCGTTCTGTTGTGTTCCCCGGAACAAATGCACTCGGCATTTAGGATGGGAACGTCTTCGACGGGCAAGCATAGACATTGAGCGTTACCGCTACGTAAGTCGAATTTACACCAGTGTATGATCAAGTGAGTGTCCAAGATCTTCAGCTTCATCCATAAATAAATGACATTTTCCAAGAATGTGAGATTTCGCGACTTCTGGCTATTTGCTTTTATATCTCCAAATTTCGTCCCAACAGTTTGACCATTTTAAGGATGATGAGGACGAAAACGACTGGTGGTTCGCTAGGAAACCAATAAACATGGAACGTTTGTGGAGCCACCGTTAACCTGTTGATTATACAGCAGGGTGCGTTACTGAGAGCACATACTGTGTGGATACACCCTGTTGGTGGCCACCGTGATTAGACGCCAATCCTCAATGCATTCTCCAAAATATCATATCCCGAGCCACTACAATAGAATTCAGTGTGGAGTCAGTCTCCATTTGGCGCCCCCTTAATTGGTCAACTGGTTTTCGTATGTCTCCACATTTTTTGTAACCGCGCACAATGATTTTAAGCCCACTTTGACCTAAATTAATAGCCACTCAGACCTGGATAAAATGTCCACACGTCCGTCCAACGTGTAAAATCGATTTGCGATCGAAACCCCAGTAGCTCCTACATTTTGGGCAAACGGAAGGGTAAATTTGTGGGGTTTGACTTACTAAGTTTTGTGTTTATGCTTCAGAGGTAGTCGCAACCAGATGGACTCTCTTCAGAAGGAGTTAACTCAACGCCTCCAGAATGGTAATTATTATCTATATATACGGTGAATGGAGATTACAGCATTAGAGCTCACAAATACTCATCCTCATCATGGTTTTCACCATTACTCCATTCTTCTGGGTAACGGTTTGCTATCACGATAAAATTGTAAAATCCATGACAGAAACGAAGGTAGCTAACCAGGCTTGTTTTCAGTGACTGGCATGATGGCCTCTGCATTCGATAGTAGTCTGAATCGTACCAGTCTTGATCGGTTTAGAGGCATTCGGTATACACTATAGAAGGTTTGCTCTTTGCCTATGACATGGTCGGTCTCGGCCAATTGTGACGCAACTGCACTTGAGCTGTGCTTCCTCCAACCACCGTTCAGGGACACCACATTGTTCTTGTTTCGAGTTTACTCATGAATATATCTGTCAGCGGGGGTCCCAAAGGGTATCCCATCGCAAATCCGTCTTTCGTCCGATAGGTTTTATTTTTGAAACCAAACTGAACATTGAACATGTAAGGAGCCAATAGTTCCTTGAGGTCTGGAATGGGTATGCCAATATTACCACTGTACTAAATAAAATCACAGATATACTCTACTCTTTCGGCGAGGGGAACATTGGTAAGCAAGTTCAATCGACATGCTACACAGTTTCAGATCAGTTCACACCAACGTCAATTTTGTTCTTGGACCTTAGTGCAACGGACAGCTAGATTTTCTCAACGTTGATATCCTTAAAAAGGTTGACGGTACTATACAGCGAAAAAATTAATCAACTAATTAATCAATCAATTAACTTGTTGCTGAACCGGCTACCGGAAGGATAAGACATTCTACTGACATGACGTAGATGGCCACTTATCTGTGCTTGAGTTTCATTTCAGGTCCCATTTGAAAGACTGGCTTTTGCGTGTGCGCACATGTATGCTCGAGCCTGCCATCACAGGATGGTCGTACGGCGAGTCGTTTGTCGGAGAGAATGCAAGAACAATATGGTGTACCTGAACGGTGGTTGGAGGAAGCACAGCTCAAGTGCAGTCACGTCACACTTGGCTGGAACCGAGCACGCCTTTTATATCGTATACCGAGTAGCCCTAAGCCGATCAACACTGATACGATTTAGACTATTATCGAATGCAGAGGCCATCAGAATCCAGCTACGTGGCCCATAACTCAGTGCTCAAAAGAAACTTGTAGGACCTGTGAACTTATGAGCAACTCTATTCAACAAACTTGCTCGACGATGACGTAATTCACTGGACTCCACTCCGTGACCCATTGACCCTTATTTCCGCTTCCTCTTTTTTGACAAATATAGTCGTGAATTGACTCACATGTACACGTGATTTCTGTTGAGCGTCATATAAATTTGTGATGTGCTAGCCCAGAAAAACAATCACAGTTTTGGGGGTACGAACTCCCTAATGACTGCAGCCTGTTGTCCTATCAAAGCGTGTCTCCAGCCGTCATTGAGGGCTGTAACCCACCTCTAGGTGGATGGTATGTGCAGTCAAAGGTTCCATAACTTGAATCCACCGTTCACGCGGGTTTTTAAACGTTAGGCGCGCCATTAGGTCGGAGTATCATACCGTCAGTCACGAAACTGTACGTTGTGAGTTAGAACTACCACTCTTGGTGACCATTTGATGTATAGAACGTTGTAGAATATTCTTATCGACGGTAAACTTTCATACGTCAACCAGGATATATTGCTCTGAGTGTAAACGATCTTTACTTCAGAGCCGATTCTGAACTTATTCTCTACTGGTGTTCTGTGCTGCAACGCGGAACCAGCTAGTTTGAAATGAAAGCGTTCTAACCACTATCAATGGTCTTATGGTGTAATCACAACTTATGGTGGAGAGCCGTTGCCTTGATCACTCACTGATCGGTATAGTATTCAAAACAAGTAACACTGTGTGCCCAGTGTACAGTTAACCACGGTCTCCTGGTGCTAATGCCAATCGTACATTCATCGCTGCACGACAGCCACACAACGAAGTCCAGTGGTCGACAAACAGCCCATGGATGTGTTTTATTCAGAGCATGTGACGCTGACGGAAGTGCCTACACTTGGCCCATCGTTGCATTCTGAGGTAAGCCAAAAATATCGTCCCACTCGACGGCCCTACCTGTAGATTTCGCGTGCTTTCTCAGGCTAGAGTACAATGAACTCGATCATCCAGGCCCATCCGGCTGTTGAAGGTGCTTCCACAACCGTCCGCATTGTTTGTCTCAGTGACTTGATCAGACCCACACAATCGAGACTGGTGAGTGTACCTACGTTCGCAGCTGTTCATGTGCCGAACATAACTATAGGCTATTCCAAAAGTTGAAACGAACATCCGTAAGCTGATAGCGCGCAGTCCCCCCTGATGCACGGCGCGCGCTTCTGCAAGACACGAACATTTCGCTGTTGCGGGAGCACTCGACGCTGACGATCTGGAATTGTGGATCGCAAAGGCAGTTGTCAGCTCTCGCATCGTGACTTAACTGGTGACAGATTAAGCGAAAACAACCCCGAATCAGCTGTATTATGTAATTCGTGTGGATAAGAGAGCTGATAAGTATATATATATATA